>OY986060.1:20867868-21087104 GCA_963920205.1 Stenodema calcarata
GTTGAGAGACGTATTTATAAATCATCATCACTTTTCTGATCCATACTTTTTTTCGAAAACGATTTGTTTTCTTTTTTTTTTTTTGCAACAATAATTTATACAAATCGCCGGCACCAAAGTCCCAACATCGCTTTTTTTCAACCTTCGGCGTCTACCCTCTTATTTGACACGTAACGTGGGAGTTCGGAGGGGCCCACCGAGACAAATAATAACCTGTCTCTTATTCACCTGATTGCAGGCGCAAGTGCATTTCATCGTCAAACAACCGAAAAAAAAGCGTGGTCGGAGCATTATGCTGATTGCAACAGTGATCCCTCCGAATATGGGAAACGTATGGTATCGAATTACTCCAACGCCTATGCGATATTGAGACCCGTATAAGTTTATTGGCCCCTACATCCGAGGTTTATTTTTTATTTTTTTCCCCCTTGACAAACCGTTCAAATCATTCTTCGACTGGAAATGTAAACAATCGTCGGTTTTGTCGCCGATGATTGCCGTATATTTTTCGAATGGGACTTGGTTGTCAGTTGGTAGGTGGCCTCCACTTTTACCTCTAAGCATTCAAAGCCGGATAAGTCGTCATTAATGTCTATATTTGAAAGTAGGTTGAAAGATTATACAACTGGTGTCATCAAGGTCTTCCGATCTTTGATTCCTCGCTTTTCCCAGATGCCCTACCGCGGTTTTATGTCACCGTGACTCCCACTGAAGTTCATTGCGATAAGTACCTACAGTTGATTTTATTGTTTCGGGACGAGATCAAGTCTTTCAAATTGCGAAAAATGTGGGATTAATAACGGCTAGAAAGTAGTCATACAACGTACGTTCAGTGGGCGTAACACACTTTGGTTGGAAGTAGACGCGAGTAGTTATGTCCTAGTGTATACCTATAGGGTTACCAGAAAAGTCTCAGCGAAATATAGTCACTTTGGTAAAAAAGACGAAAATAATGGTTTTCCATGTCAAATTGAGAATTTTCCAAACCAAATTGAGAACTTTGCAAATCAAATTAAGAATTTCTCAACCAAATTGACAATTTTCCAAATCAAATTGAGAATTTTCCATTTCTAATGACGACACTACGAAAAGTGATTATCCGTTAGTATGTATCAAAGAAATCGGAAGACCTTGGTAGGTAGTATGTACCTTACCTTGGTAGGTACCACATTAACAGAACTGCCCACTTACCCATCTTATATTGCACGATTAATTGATGAAGGTACTGGTTTGTGAATTAGCCTAAATTTCATAAAATTTTATTAGGTTGAGATAATGCGTCAAATCTTCCAAATGTTACAAAGAAGGTCTGTACAAAATGTCAAGTCGATTGGTCCGACTCTGGCTCTGGACTCGTCAAAGTCGGCAGTATTCGCCTAAAATTTCTGTTTTCTTTGTTTCTAAAATTTTTTGGGTTGAGATAATGGGTTACCTTTTCTAAAGCTGAAACGAAGCTCTGTGCAAAATTTCAAGTCAATCGGGGAAGGTGGAGAGGCTGTAGACTTGACCGTCTGAATAAGAAGAAGCAGGAGGAGAAGATCAAGAACAAGGTGACGGCGAAAACCAGTGTTTTTGAAGTTTTATAACTCGCTCCCTTCAGATCTAGAACTGTACCAAGGAGGGGGGGGGGGGGGGGGGGGGGGGGGCGCTAACCCCCCCCCCTGAAGGTATGTGAGAGGGGGGTTCAGGAGCCTCCTCCTAAAATGTTTTGGGATTTAACTTCTACCTCCCCCCCCCCCTCCATGCAAATTTCACGACAGCGAGATCGAAGGCGTGCCACACTGTCGTTTTTTTGTCCCCGTGAGAACGTGATGTTGTCTCCCTGACATCACCCCCGCTAGAACTCCCCGTGATTACCCTCTTTCCCCTCTTCACTTGTATGTCGACCCCCGATTGCCCCCCCCTCCCCCCGAGCATTAGTCGCCCCGACAACATCACCCCCGCTAGAACTCCCCGTGATTACCCCTCTTCTTCCCTTCTCGTCATCCCTAGCGTCCCCCCTCACCGTCTCTATTGCCTCGTACTTCCCCTCAATAGCTAGCCATACACGAGCGGATTTTCTCGGCGGATGACGGATTTTTCTGAGAATTTTGGGAGATCCGTCAGTTCAATTCGATCGTTAGTGGAAAGGGCAAGGTCCGGCCGACATCCGCGGGAATGGTGCCGGGGAAAACCCGCAGACCCCACCCTTACGTGTATGGACACCGATCCAGTCGGTCATCGGACCAACGCAGTCAGTCACCATACACGAGCGGATTTGACGTGGGCTCGGATTTCGTGCGGTCTTTTCTGTTGCTGTGAACGATAAAATAATTGCGTTGTTGTTGTAATTACACGTTGCGTTGTTTGTAATTACACGTACCTAATAATGTCAAATAAAGTGGAGTGGAGCAACGAGAATGTTGAGAAACTAATAGATATGTATCAGAGCCGAGCATGCTTATGGAAACTTAACCATGAGCATTACACAAATTAAAATATTAAAAAACAAATGTTTGACGAGATTGTGGAAGCTTTCCGCGATGATATTCGCGTATAGCCCACTACCTGCTGCCACAACTTTCCTCTTCCTGTCCATGTCGATTCGCATCTGAGTGCCGAATCCGCCAGTCGGATCCCCTGATCCGTCCGACATGCTCGACAGATCTGGATCCGCGGATCTGACAAGGGATCGATCCGCACGAGAATGGGCTACGACAGATCTGAGATCGGCGGATGGGGTCGGTGAGAAGATCGGCGGATCTGATACGTGGATCTGATCCGCCGGAAAAATCCGCTCGTGTATGGCTAGCTATTCATAAGTCCGTTGTTCATAAGGACCTGGCTCTCAGAGGACCGTAGTGACAATATGTGAAATACGATTTAGTAACGTAGGTAAAGTCGTTTAAGGGTAAAAATGGCAGTATTTAGCCATTTTCATGACACACACCATGGTAAAAAAAATACACAGTCATGCAGCATGGCTATAAGAGCGAATTTCCGAAGAAATAACGGGTTTTATGTAAAATGCCTTCATTTAGTTTAAATAAATTACATTTTGTTTTCTTCGGTTACATGACATATACACTAGGTTCAAACATTGGATCTCGTCTGGTACAAGTTGTGACCCAATGGAGGGGGGGGGGGGGGGCTGTAGCCCCAATGGGCTTAGATCACTCGCGACGAGGTTGTGGAAATGAATTATCAAAATTTAGCAAAAGAAAAATCAGTTATTAAAAGTATAGCCGCGGGTAATGGATATGAGGGCGCTCTAAGGTTCTTAGGAAAAAAAATGTAGCGAAGGGGTATCAAATTTGGATAGGGAAATTGTTTTAGAAGAGAAAAAATGGATAAGTATACCTTATTATGGAAAGATTTCGGATAAAATTGGAAAGGTCTAGAGGTTTCAAAGTAGGGTTTAAAAATAAAAATAATCTCAAAGCTTTGTTGGGTTCTGTTAAAAATAAGATTAGTGTTCAGGATAAAAGTGGGTTTATAAGCTGAAATGTTCTTGTGGGATTGAGTACTGTGGTCAAACTGGTAGGAAATTTAGGGGAAGAATAAAAGAACATGAAAAAGATTTCAGGGATAACAAGGGTGATTCTGCTCTTGCAAGTCACCTAAGCGAATCCAATCATGATTTTAGTTTTGATCTAGCAAATAGACAGTAGGTATGTAGAAAAATGTTGAAAAATTCGAAATTCTTAAGAGTGATAGGTCTGGTAAATGTCAATTGAGGTGATCCCTCAACATATTTCACCATTAATAGGTTCATTCCTGCAATAGCTTGGTCCACCCCCCCCCCCTTAACAATGTTACCCTCACCAATGTTCGAGCTCCCTTTAACTTTGTCTGCCTTAACTGGCATTTGTTGATCCGCCCCTTCCCTTTCACTTCTCTGAGCCAATAGGATTTAAGTTCTCCCTTCACTGTATCCGGCTTCAATCCGATTGGATGATACCTTTCACTTCTGCTACTATATAAGCTGTACTTCATGATGTACCTTCAGTTCATGTTCGTTACCGATGATGACCTAATCGTCGAAATCGATTTAGCAATTGTACTGATTATTTTTCGTGGAAATAGACCCTCTCACTCTATACCTCCGTTTTTTTTATTAGGGTGAAATACACCTACTATATTAGTCCCTTCTAAGATCCAATTTTAGGAATTACTTGCATATCGTATAAAAGTACCTACTTACATCGGTTGGAATTGTTGTATTACTTGTATGTAGTTATGAGGGTTCTTTAAGTAGACCCTCCAAGTTGCACGTCCTTACGAAACTTTTGAACGAAAAAAGTTATGAGCTCGAGTAACGTGTGGGTGGCTCTCATCTACCGTTCTAAATCGGAATTTTTTCTTTGCCGGCCGCCTTATCTGCTACACTGATGAACTTCATGTCGCCACCGTAGAACCCAATAAGGCGCCACAAGCCCTGAATTGCCTCCGAGTTCCTTTCATTAAATTATCTCAACTCCTCTCCCGACCTTTCAAACCTTTTCCTTAATTCCCTCTAGAAAAAAACGCTAATCACTGAGGCATCCTGGGACTGGTTTTTTTTTTTTTTTTGGTCCAGTCCTGACTATCCTGGCCGGTCATTAATTGCCCATCTATCACTGGAGGGAGAGTGACGTGTTTTCATTAAGATATGGCGTAGAGTAACCCTCCTGAAGGCAGGCAGGTTATTCTTTAATTACCTATTTCCATGTACCAGGAAATGGGATGCGGGGCTTTGGATTGTCAAGGTGTATCTTGAACCGTCTAGGAAATTTCGAATTGTTCTACTGGGGTTCATCCTGCTAAAGGAAAACTGAATATTAAGACAACATCAAAACCGAGGTATACTACACAGGACAAGGTCTAAAAACAAAAGTAACATACGAGGGACGTCCAGAAAGTAAGGTTACAACATGTGTTAAAAGTTGAAAAATTTTAATATTTAAATAAAATGTACAAGATATGCGTCAAAACATGTCGTTATTTATTCACATAATCGCCATTGAGGTCAATACATTTTTGAAGCCTAGAGACCAGTTTTTGTGAACCCTCGTCGTATACCTTCCGCTCCACCTCTCGAAGCCATTTTTCGACACCATCCTGGACCTCCTCGTAATTTGAAAATCGTAATCCACCCAAAAAACTCCTTATTATAAAAACTCCTCCAAAAAATTATAATCCGATGATGAACCGGGGTGTTCGGTGGGTGAGTCACAATATCCCACCCAAATGAAACAAGCAGCTCTAGCGCTGTCGTGAAGGAGTGACACACCACAAGTCATGACTGCATCATTCTTCTCCTCTTGTCCTTGATTTTGAGCGGTCCAAAATGTTAAAACTCGAATTTCCGAAAACAATTTAATGCCGTTTCAGGCCATATGTATGTTTTTCCGTTCTCAAACATGAGCACTTTGAAGATGAAGAAACGTGAGATCTTATTCATGGTTAGTCTGCTATAATCCGATAACGAAATGAGATATCGCAATTCAGCCTTCACTATCGTGTTCAGCGTTGGAAAATTTATAAACTGAGGAGTTACTCGGCAAAAAAGGAGACAAAATTTGTTATAAAACCACTAAAATGGAGACATTTTACATAAAATCAGTGTTTTCTTCGACAATTTGCTCTTATAGCCATGCTGCATGACTGTGGATTCTAAACATTCTCTCTTGATCATAGCAACTCAATTCCATATAAGCACATCATACGATACAATAGGCTCAATTAACGAAATGATTTTTGATCTAATACTATCGTTTGCCGAAAGTGATTAATGAGTTCGAATTGTAGACTAACATAAATAAATATTATTTATGCGAACTAAAAGAATTTGACGATTTGTTATTTTGGTGGATCCGTTACAGGTGGGATTCTCCAGAAAATTATAAAGCCGATACTTACCAACTCGATTTTTGGTGTCTTTTTGGCAGTGAATTCAGGATGGTCTGAAACGAATTTTGGTATAAAACAGTTTCGGAAATTCGAGTTTTAAGTGAACATTTTGGACTGAGTACAGTAGTTAGTACTGTACTTTTAGTACAGTACAGTAGTTAGTACAGTACAGTAGGTAGTACTGTACTTAGTTAGTACTACTTTTACAGTAGTATAGTAAAAAGTTAGTTGTACTCATGAACTTGAGTAGCAAGCGGCAACAGTTGACACTGTTCCAGGCCCAAATGGTAAAGCTAGTCCAGGATCTCCAGGATCTCAAGTCAGACTACAAGAAAACATGGTACATGTACAAGAAAACATGGTTGCTTTAGTTCTATTCTACATTCTAATTAATACATTCTATAGTTGTATTCAATAGATACATAGTTGTATTCTATATTCTACATTCTAATTTATACTTACAATAGACTCACGTGAGAGTTGATTTCTAACCTGGTGATTCATAATCCGTAATAGCTCACCTACCAGTATCTCAAAACCGTCCGATATCCATAAAATTATGAGCCATCAAACGTGCTTAGATGGATACATAATTCTTTTTCGTCCAATACCCCTCTAATTATAGCCGGAGGCATCGTGCCTACTTATAATAATAACGCGGTGAGAATCAGATAAATCAATGGCTTCCTACGAGCATCGAACCACTGCAGATTTCATTCAGAAGTGAACTTGTCTTATTTATTTGTTTATTTTAGAATGGTCGGTTTTGTAATGAAGACGACGAGTTGTAGTTCTTGTATTTAAACTGAAACTCAAAACATTCCTTGCGTAGAACTCGAAGAACTTTGTACGAGAACTCGTATGATTTTAGTAGGGATGGGTATCAGTTACAAAAACATCAAGTTTTTTCCAGTTTTAATTATACAAAATACATTTTTATACAAAAGAAAATTTTAAATCTCCCCAAGGTGGGCCAAACTGCCCGTGCTAGGGGTGGAGTTCATTACGTAACATAACACTTCTTCAAATAATAAAATAAATGGGTAATGTAGGTGATAAACTAAACTTCTCTACATTGCTGTAGATATTGTTAACAATGCTGTATTATTACAATGTAATAATGTCATGTCATGACGTCACCTCATTGTTTTCTTTCAACTACCCTCCCGAAGATTTTACGATGATAATCTATAGGCTCAAATAAAAACTGTTGACGAGGGGATTTGAAATATAATTTTTTTTTTTTTTTTTTTTTAATTGGAGGGTACCCTTGCCTCAAACAGGCGGGGGGGTCTAGATTTTAAGATTATAAGTGGAATTTTCAGGGGGGGGGGGGGGGAATTACCCATAAAATCCAAAAACAAAAAAGTCTGATACGTGACACCTCATTTCGAAGGATTTTTTTCACGCTAAGCACGACAGTGAAGTCAGAACTGCGATGTCGTATTTCGTTGTAAAACTGATCCACTTTGAAGATGAAGAAACGTGGTTGTTACTTGAAATGTCCTTCACGGTTCTAATCTGGTAGTAGATTGAGGTATCGCAATTCTGACTTCATCATCGCGTTCAGCGTTGAAAAATCTGAGGTGTTACTAGGCAAAAACTCTGCAAATTCTTGACACAACGGTTTATTGACGGGTTAGGTTGATTATTCTTATTTAAAGTACGCAAATTTTGCATGTATATTGGAAAGGTATGGGAATAGGTCGTAAAGTACCCTCCCTACCCTCACGGTAAGGGAGTACACACGGGTTAAAAAAAACCATTAATTTCGTTTTATTATCTGAGATAATAGACCATTGGATTCGACCAAAGAAAAAAATTTAACCTCCTGCTCCCATCACCAATTTAATTTGAGGGCTTACGTTTCAAGATACGTAGATTCAGAAAATGGAATTTAATGAAAATGGTCCGAAGGGGTTCAAAACAAATTTTGAACATTTCATAACTCGAAAAATTCAAATGGAATGGTATAGTTTTTAGTTCCACATATTTAAATAGAGTTTATTTTGTAGAATTTTTCAAGACCATTCGCCGCTTCGTACGATCAGCCGTTCGTTCACAATGAGGGCTCAAAGTTGGAGCAGATCATAAGCTGTCAACACGATGGTGAATTATGCGGCAGCCTGTCGGATCAATTTTCATACTGGCCCAGCTGATTCGCTTAGTTTTCAGGTACCGAAATTAATTAATTTTTTTTAACCCATTAGGGTTAATTAATTTTAAAAAACGTGGCCATATTTATTTACAAAAAACAAAATCAAAGAGGCGTCTTATGAGGGTGAGGGTCAGGGTGGAAACAATATTAACCGGAGGGATGGTTGGGGGGCAGCTCTACGTTCACTCTCAAAATGAACGCCCCACCGTAAACGTCCACGCTGTCCGCCCTCGCCGTCCGCCCACGTTATGAAGTGGTTATGAAGTCAACCACCCCATGGACTTGTCGGGCTGTGGAGTGGTGGGTGGGTGGACTTTTGGAGTTGTGGGGCGTTGGGTGGGTCGACTTGTGGAGTTGTGGGTGGTGGGACTTGTTCAGTTGTGGTGCGGCGGGTGGTGGGTGGGTCGACTTGTTGAGTTGTGGAGCGGTGGGTGGTGGGTGGAGGATATTTGAAGGCTACAGGGGAAGAAGAGTATAATTCCACTGTCGATTTCGAGGTTTCTAGAGGCCGTCTAGAGGCTTTCTGGGAGTAGTTTCACGTGGTAGGTCGGTACTGGTGAAAAACGATTTCATTCCATGATGGTTTGGAATAGGTAGGAGATAATTTTTTTTCATACCTTGACAACGTCATGAGATGGTTAAGTTAGTTTGTGCTCTCCTGAACATTTTCCAATTTTGGAATCGTACCCTTCTTCCCCTGTACCCTTCATTTGTGATCGACTCTGATTCGTCAGAGATCTAAAACCTATAAATTCCGAGCAATTTCATCTTCTAAAATCAGAATTTTAGAACGAATCTGTAAACGTGAAAAATTTTGCAATACTTGTCGATATGCGATGCAAAAGAATCTAATACCCAGTTTCAAAGATGTGATGTTTTTATTCAAGAGTCCCAAAACCAGTTTTTTTTCCCAAAATGGCTCATATCCACGGGTTTGCATCAAACGGACTTAAATCCAAAAATGGTCGTATCACCACCAAAATTTGAGGCAGATGTTTGAAAGTTTATGGTCTTATTAACATCGCTATGTAGAAACTATAAGGAAAATTGGGGAATCTTGAGAAACTTGCAAAAAAAGTTCTAAGTGGATATGATATAAGCCCGTTTGAAAGAAAGCTCCTCAATCTATTGGAGCTTTCTTTCAAACGGGCTTATATCATATCCACTTAGAACTTTTTTTGCAAGTTTCTCAAGATTCCCCAATTTTCCTTATAGTTTCTACATAGCGATGTTAATAAGGAAGCTATAGCTTCCTTATCTTCGAAAATTTGCTAAAACTTGATAATATCTTGTTGACTCATAATATTATCTCTTGTGAGGTTCGTCTCCGACGTACACTGAAGATTGTCTGAAAATGGACCAAGTACCTGTTTGAGATCCGTTGAAGGAACAAACTAGGTACACCTAGTTACCTACCGTTCATAATGTCTTCCATAAGCTCACCATGTTACGTCCTTCTGTCCGAATTTGAAGGAACAGTGAACTGTTTCATGTTACTATAATATAGCATTTTCCAGTTGAATTAAACCTTTTCCCAATTGAATTAAACCTTTTCCCAAAAGAATTAAACCTTTTCCCAATTGACTTAAACCTTTTCCCAATTGACTTAAACCTTTTTCCAAAATAATTAAACCTCTTACGGGAAAATAAGGAATTGCAGAGAAGTGAACAACAAAGGCGTGAACGAATAAGGAAGGGTCAGTGAATAATGAAGCTACGTACCTACAGTTGTTAATGCAGCAGTTCTCCATTCGCCGCAGCGGGCAACAGTAGAAACATGTCTGTGGCGTAGTTCTGTGACGTAGTTCGAGCAGTCTTGGGGGTTGTTGTAGCTGTAGGTACTTGTTGCAATTACTTCAGTAAGAATGTGCTCTTCTCAGCGGCCTAATATTACGTCATTTATTTATTTTCTATTGTACCCACTTCATTTGAGAGGTTTGATTATTTTGGAAAAAGGTTTAATTATTTTGGAAAAAGTTCAATTGTATTGGGAAAAGGTTTAATTATTTTGGCAAAAGGTTTATTTCAATTGGGAAAAGGTTTAATTCAATTGGGAAATGCTATATAATACAGTTCACTGTTCCTTCAAATTCAGGCAGAAGGACGTAACATGGTGAGCTTATGGACAACATTATGAACGGTAGGTACCTAGGTGTACCTAGTTTGTTCCTTCAACGGATCTAATATCAGATATTAGATTCTATCTCAAACAGGTACTTGGTCAATTTTCAGCTAATCATTCATTGTACGTCGGAGACGAACCTCACAAGAGATACGAGTCAACCTTTCTATGGAAAGATGATTTTTTTTCTTTTTCCCAATGATAATCCCACACGGAGCACCTGTAGCGAGGGAAGTCAGCCGATTTATGTTAGATGTAGAAGATGAACCAGTGGCATTGGGTCTGTAGGAGGGAAGCGTGCTCTCATGGTCCCACGTGTATAAGTGCCGGCCCACAGTTTCCGTAGAAATCCCCAACCTCCGTCCCGTCCACACCGCGGCTAAGGTATACGGAATACAGAATACAGAACGTTTATTATCAGAATTTAGGTACAATACAAGACTTGTGCAATACAATACTTAGTATTGAGTCTTAGGGCTAATACATCAACACCGGCCAGAGGCCTTATTTGAAATAGGTACTAATGGTATAAATGTTAGCATCGGGAAATGCACTTAATTGCGTAGAGGTAGAATGTCGTGGGAAAATTGGAAAACCCAGTCAGGATGGTATACGGGCTAAGGTCCTCTCCATTCAGTGCTGGGTAGGGACGTAAAATCGGAACCAAATAATCGATTATAACATCAAATGATTGACCGTAAGCTAATAATCGATGTGACCAATTAATCGGTATTGAATAATCTATGTTCGATAGTAATCTTTTACATTAGTACCTACTCATTTCAAACGCATAATTAGGACAGATTTGCTTTCTCACTTCCTTCTGCAATGAAAATGTTATGTTGTTCTATACTGATCTGTCTGTTGTTGCTTTCAAAAACCATCTAATAAATAACTGTTAGCTAGGAACGTATCATAATGATAGTCAATTGTTTGGATCCAAGTCCATTACTATGTTATCTTCATTTTACATAATATTATATTATTCATTCTACATAATGATATTTTATGTATTAAATTGCCTCTTAAGAATTGTACTTGAGTCCGTGAATCCTGACTGATGATCAATGTTGTTGTCTTATGATTTCTGTTTGTATTGCAATATATTGTATATGGTCCTAAATATGTACAGAATATTCAATAAACGAAGTCATCAATCAATCAATCAATCTCCAAAAATCTGATGGTTTTCTTCGTCTGTTAAATTTTTTTGTTAATGAATATAAGGGAATGCCAAAATTAATAAAATTGCATAAAATAGTTTAGACATGGATATGGCTTATGGCTGGGGGTCGTTTCAAAATTGGCGTGATACAAAAAAATTTGACGTTTTTCGACGCAATGGCGCCTGGGAGGCGTTTTACGTATGTAATAATAATCATAATTATTATTATTATATTATTATTAATTTATTATGTCTTATAATAACAGATTTCAGTATGTTGCTGACCAGTTGAGGTTTTTTTCATGAAAATCCTCCCAAAAAATTCACCTCCAACAAGTTACGAGTATTTAATTAAAAATGCCTCAGCTGCATGTTTGTTGAGTGAAAACTTCTCATCGTATCGTTTGAAACACCTTTGATGTTATTTGATGAAAACTAAATTGATGCGTTTTCCTTAACATCAGCTTCAGATGATGGGTTGAGGCGTTAATAACTGATTTCATTATGTTGGTGACCAGTTGAAGTGTTTTTCCTTCCAGAAAATCCACCTCTATTTGTGAAGGTAAAAAAACTCGATTTGAGGTGTTTTCATTCAACAAACATTCGGAAAACCACTCAGAAATAATCGATAATTCGAATGCCGCAAATCGATAGGAAAAACTGTTATTTGATGGTTCCTTCACACCCATCGATCTAACAGGACATCAATCGATGTCCTACCAAAAAATGGGGTTCCAGGGCTGTTTTGCAATGAACAAAAGGGGAGTTTTCACTGGTAATCTTTGAAGCTGATTTCTGAAAAATCAGTTATTTAGAGTTGAGGCGTTTTTCCTTAACAGGGCAGTCCGTATAATATACGGATGTTTCAACATATTATGTATTTCCGCATATTATGTATGTTTCAACAGTAAACGTATCTAATATTGTTTTAGCGAATTGTCCCGGAGTTTAATAATGCATTGTTAGGAAGGCTTTTAAGGTCTTAAGTAGGTATCTACCTATTTCCGAAACGCAAGTCCATTTGATCAACTTTCCGGCCCTAAAGGCAACCACCGCCCTAATTATACACTGTGCCAAAAGAGTGAAAAGACGAAAAACGGAGTTTCGCGACGTTGGACAAAAATTGTTGTGCAATGTTTGGAAATTGATTATTTCGGCGTTGGTACCACTCCCACATTCGCCATCAAATAGCACTCCGGGCAATGAAAGCTAATCGAATTCGCTAATTATATTACGTCAGGGTCTGTTGGGCGGGATAACTAGCTAAAAAGAACTGCCCCTCCTTGCCCTATGAAAAATAACCTTAAACGCTTCTCTATGAGAGGAATCCATTTAAAAACAATACTCCATTGTAGCGGGTTATAGGACAATGTCCCATTAACCTTCGTCTTCGTTGATTGAACCAGAAAGCAATACTGCTGTATGATTTTCGTGAAATGCTGTCCCTTGAGGCGGCTCAGACGGCGTGACTTGCGTTTGATTTGGGTCGTCAAGTCTTGAGAGGAAGTGAAAGTGAATTTGTTCCCTGGAGGGCACTCTCAATTTGTATACAAACAGTTTCGTGACTGTGTAGAACAATTTAGAGAATTTTACCTCGAGCATCTGAACAATTTCTGAGCCAATATCATTGCGATTCCCAAGCAACTTTCATCCAGAAAAAGTACCCTAGAGCCTTATTTTAGGGGTTTTTTTTTTCACGACGAATAGAAATGTTGATGCCCTGAAATCTTAATCGTTTCAGTTATAAAAACTAAGATAACTGGAATTTTTTCGGATTTTTTGGACCACCGGTAGGGGTCCCGCAACGCAATTGTAGTTACGCCCTTTGGACCTGACGGTACTAAATTACTTACGCGGTAAGTATCCACTTTAGAGACTTTTTGCACTGAACAAAAGTTGTCGGGAATGGTCCATTTAGTCTTAAAAAAAAAATAATGTTGGAGCAGTCAAAAGCTGAACTTTTGGAAAACGTTGCCTACCTCTCAGGGTCATGGGGATGGTAAGAACGTTCTTTTAGTCAATGTACGATTACTTTTATTTTGTTAAAATAATCTGTTTTGTTAAAATTACAGGTTTTTCATTAATTTTCAAAACCTATAATTTTAAAAGAAAATCCCCATGTCCCTGAGAAACATTTCGAACCTTCGTGAAAAAAACACCTCTAGCCTTATTTGTTCAAATTGCCTTGGTCAACATTAACAAAGATAGCACACAGGAGTATTTCAACGTTGAAATGGCGAGGTGATTTAAAGTAGTGAGATCATTTTAAGTTCTGCAGTTAAATTTTATGGCAGAGCGATTTCATCGATAGGTATAACATTGAACACTTTCTCGACGACTGGCTTGAAATGGCTCGACAGCGCCGCCTCTATTGCTGGTTTCAGTTCGTCAACGATATCTCTCCAGTTCTCATTCAAAAAGGCGTTCATCGCATCTCCTGTAAAAACAAACGAATAAATGAGCATTAACGTAATAAGTGTACCATAACTGAACTAATAAAGAAGATAGAAGGAGGAATGCAAAAAATCCACAGTTCTGCAGCCTGGCTGTAAGTAGAGTTGGAGAATATTTAAAGTAACCGCTTCAAATAACCTAATACTGTCCAGTAACCTAATACCAGATAACATATTACCAGAAAAACTCTATTACTGGAATAACTGTTTTGACAACTTGGGGGAAAGGCCTCTGAGGGCCTCTTTTGTCGCCGGCCATCCGAGATTCCGTGATAATAGGTTGGCTGGGACTATTCCTGGGAATACCAGGCAATAGGTTATACGGAAAACGAATGCGTGAAAGGTGTGCGATTATAAATAACTGTCGACAAGTTATTTGAGTGAGTATTGAGTTAGTTTCGAGTAATAGCGACCGTCTGGTAATATTTTGTGATATTAGGTAATTTTGGTAATAAGCTACAGGCGATTCGAGAACCTATTACCAAAATAACCTAATACCACAACCTATTACTACCAGACGCTCGCTGTTACTCAATCACCCAATACCAAGAAACAACCTTATTAGCGACTCCTAGCTGTAAGAGCAAATATTTTTTTTTTGGAAAATATAAGCTTCCCAATGGATTTTTTCGAAAATATTTTGCAATGCTATTTTGAGAAAGAAAATCACGTTTTTCAGAAACGTGGTTTTTCAGAGGAAAGTTCGGTTCTTCACCAATCATTGACTCGTCAGGTAAAAAATGAGTTTGTAATCGGATTTCATGTTATACTTCTTGTGAAATCTTTTTTATTAGGTATCAAAAGTCTTATTGTAGTTGTTCGAAATGTTCGTTTGTCTTTGAACTGTGGCCCGCTCCAATGAGCGATGCAAGTTGACATCTTCTCTAGAAATTTTGTGTTCTTTCCAAAGGTGTAATCAGATTTGAATGTTCATGTAAATTAAGGGAGTTATAGCCATTGTATTGTGATAAAGTTGAAAACGCGAAAAAAATCTTAATATTGAAAAACTCCATTTTTTAAATGAGTAAAATTGCTACAAGACATTTTCGACCAGAAATTAGCTCTAGAATCGATTTCTAGCCTGTGATCGTCACGAAATGAAACACCCTGTATAACCCAGACAACCCCTAGTTATTAGGTACTAGGTTGGGTTTCAGACAATAACACAGTATAATAATCAATATATTGTAGATATTATATATCTACACGGATTAATCAACATCCTCAATTAGGAGTAGAAATGTTGTTTCAACTAGTTGTTGATTACTTCAAATCAATATGTCAAACAAGTCGTATGTCAAATCGTACTATGTCAAACAAGTCTCACTTGTTCTGAGAAATTCATTCAAAACCGGAATTGACAGTTGAATATTATGATAAATGTGCCATACATATTATTTGAACTTACCAAGACCTTTGTCCCCGTTGAACAGATTCTTGTGGTCGATAATGGCGTGTTTTATTTCGAACGTGATGGCCACACGATCCACCATCATGTACTTGTTTCCATCAACTTCTTCAGTAACCCCATGTACCTTGACGTGCGCCTTGAATCCCTCTGCGAATCGTACATTGTATTCTTAAAGACTTTTAGAAATAGACAAACTAATCCACAAATTTATAAGTGAACACAACTGCTCATTACAATATTTAGTACTAATTCATGTACCAAGATGAGACTGGTTCAGTGATTGGATACGCACATTTTATTATTAATAAAATTCGCAGTCATGCAGCATGGCTATAAGAGCAAATTTTCAAATAAATAACTGGTTTTATGTAAAATATTACAGGTTTTATAACAAATTTTGTATCCATCACCTCAGTTTATAGATTTCTTAACGTTGAACACGATGGTGAGATAAGAATTTCGATATCTCATTCCGTTGTCAGATTAAAGCAGATGAACCGTGAAGAACATCTCAAGAGACAACCACAATTCTTCATCTTCAAAGTGCTCCAGTTTGGGAACGGAATGATATATCGCAATCCTGACTTCACCATTGTGTTCAGCGTAAAGAAAACTTCAAAACAAGGTGTCAGATGTCAGAATGTATCATTTTTGGAATTATGGGTAATCTGGTAATGGATAATAAGGTGTCTTTTGGCAGTGAATTCAGGATGGTCTCGAACGGATTTTGGTATCAACATTTTTCGGAAAATTACTTTTCTTCGAAAATTCGCTAAAACGAGTAGTTTCAATGAATCTGGATTGTTCAAGTGATGTTTGACGTGATAAATCGCTTACCGAGTTTACAATCGAAGTCGCCGGAGCCCTTGATGGGTAGAATCAACATTATGCCGTCGATGTTGTATTTCCCTTTTATGTCGATTGGCTCCGTCAGGGTTGATTCGATGGAAACTAAGTTGTTGTCCCAATCGGCTCTGCAAAAGATCAACTTATTAAATACGTCGGTACATTTATTGATGAAGTGTTGTTTCTTTGTTGTACATAGATAAAATTTTTTTGATTTTCTGATTGGTCGTGTGCCATCACCATTCGGGTATGGTTGTATATTAAGAAATGTTTCCTTGTATGAAGAGTTTTTTAAGTTTATAACCAACTGTGGACTGAAGTTTTGATTTTAGTTTTTGGTTTTCATTTTTATAAGTTTTTAATTATTTACTTGCATCTACATGACTGTATTTTATGTAAAATGCCAAATAAAACGGAAGGAAAAAAAACCAAAAAACGTCGGTAGTTGCAGCATCTTAGGGGACTGCTACTTATTTATTGATGTTCCAAGTACACTTTGTTTCTGCATTTTTATTTCAACTTCGTGTAAATACATTGCTTTCTCGATTGGAAAGCTGAATCAAGTGTCAATTAAGTTGTGGGTAATAGTAAAACCAAGCGCCCTCATGCTCAACACTGGGTCTTTAGGACTTTAGGATAGGTAAAGCTGGTTCCTTCACATCGCTGGTCCGGAAGACGATTGTCACAACTACAAAATGGTATTTTTCAGTTTTCATCATGAATTAACACTGAATTTCGTCTAGTTTTAATGGAGAAGACAACCTCAAACGCCGGTGCAGTAAAAACCGCTAAGAAGCACTACCGTCATTTGTCCTAGCGAGGGTCTTAGCAAGGGTAAGGGGAGCTACACGGGCACAGCTACCCAGTGATTTTTGGTGACATCGGTTCAAGACTGTTCTAATTCCAAAGTACACTGCTGACTGATTCGATCGTGGAAGCTGTCTCTGTGCTAAAGCGTCACAACTCATAATGTAGCGGTCTTCCTCTAAAGGTGAGCAAGCAATTCATGAATTTACTTTTGAGATAGAACTATCTATTTAGAAGGACCTCATTTCAAAAATGGCTATATGAATTAGAGCAAGAATGTCCCGAGTCAAAAATTGTTTAAAAACTATTATTTGGCAGAGTATCGCTAATTACATACGGATTCGGTGATAATCTTCACTTTAAATCTTCCCTAGAACTGTCTTCTTTGAGTGGGTACTCAAAGAAGACAGTTCTAGGGAAGATTTAAAAAATAAAATAAATATGAAACACACATAGTTAAAGGATATTTCAACTTTCGAGCTTATCAGTAATTTCAACACGCTCCCATGAGAAATGCCACATTTTGAGTTGTGACAGTCTTCTTCCGGACCAGCGACATGTCCGGAGTTAGATACCATTTCCGAGTTGATTAGAGTTGATACCATTTCCGATGATACCTTACATCAGAATTAACGTAAGCTAGAAATTTAAAAAATACCCGATCGTTGTACATGAGGTCGCATCGAAATCAGGAAAGTCAGCAGAATACGTCAGTGATAGCGAATGGAATTATGGTGAAGGGGATGAAGAACTGTTCCGGAAAACAGTTCCAGAAAACTATTCTTTAACATCAAACAAAAAACCTGCCTGTACGATAATTGAACGGAATTGACGGGTTGTAATGACGGGTTATGAAATGACGTGATTGTATTACACACATCAATTATTTGTAATGGTAATAAACATTCAATTAGTCACTTCATTAATTCATTACTTCACTTATCCGATCTTGGACATTCCGGCATTCTATTCCTTCTGGATGCACTACGAACTTCTACGAGTAGCCTCAAAGCTACCTACCCCTCTAATGCCTACGTCCACTTGACTTGACCGTCGGTTTGAATTTTCGTTTTTACTTTAGCTAGTTCGAGATTCATTTTGACAATAATTGAACTAATTATTAGTTCAATCTGTTGTTCTGGTTGAAGTGGCACACAAACTAACAGCATATAGCAGTGTATATTCTTTGCTTACTCGTCAACTTTGGTACGTATCTAGTAAAATTCCAAATCTTTTTCCAAAACACTATTAAATAGTATACCAAATTAAAAAAGGTAGCAAATTTTGCTACACGTGAGGTTCTAGAAAAACACGTTGACCTAAAAAACACCAACCAGATGGATGTTGACAATTTTTTATGGAATCGTGTTTGACCGATCTCTGCATGAAGGGTACCTAGCAGTGGCAATGTATTCATTTTGTATGTTTTCATATTGTATGCATGAAGCATATTTTTAAAAAAATTAAAAAAAAACGAGCGCAGACACTATTCTTTAAGAACCAACCGAATGAAACTTACTTTACGGAAGTCAACTTGGCACTTTTGATTCCTGTGACGTAGACTTCGTTCCAAGACAAATCGATGTCCACGGGACTTCCATCGTTTTTCTTCTTGTCCAATTGGATGTCGCCGATGAAGAACGGGTCTAGTGGCTCGATGCCAAGCTCAGGCACACCTATAGCACGCCAAGATGTTGTTTTCAACCATGAGGAACAATTGACCAATTCCTAATGATGATGTAAACAATTATTATCTTACCGTCTTTAAATTGCGGTAGCGCATCTTGAATTGCTTGTTTCACGCACTCGTGAACATTCGGATCATGTTTTTTGCATACTTTCATGCCGGCAGCTGAAATCAGGTTGAATTGTGGCTTTCAATGGACTACACACGTTTACATTTGCACATTACGAAGACATATCTAAATATAGTTAACAAGAATATGGTTTATAAGAGTGTGGGAAGGGGTTACGGGATTTTATCACTCTGGTTCGTACAGTCCCTTGCTACCATAATGAACCTTAAGAATCGCCCAAGAAAAAAATATCCCCTCAAGGAAGGAGTTCAAAACAAATTTTGAAATGTTTAAAAATTCATATCTTGAAAAACTCATATAGAACGGTATAGTTTTTAGTTCACATTTCAGAAGAGTTTAATTTTGAGAATTTTTTAAAAGCATCCGGAGCTTTTTACGACCAGGCGTTCGTTCATAATGAGGGCTCAATGTTGGAGCAGATCGAAAGTCGTCAACACGAGGGTGAATCGTGAGGCAGCCTGTCGGGTCAATATTCATACTGATTCGATCAGCACAGGGTTGTCAGATATCGAGTTGATTAATAATAATTATTCATTTTTATTAATTATCAATGTCTTCCGAATTATCTTGAATGCCTTTTGTCAATCACTCAAAATTAGCGTTTCTGCATTGCTTTTTACTAAACCTACAACGTATTTCATACTAGTAATGGTACCTCTTACAGTTGCTCCTTTACAGTTGATGAATGGTCGTGTTCAGCACACATTTTCCTTGGGCCTAACGGTATTATGGTATATTTACCATCGAAATGTCTTCAGTTGTGATCAACATTTCATCGTAATTGACTATTCAATATTAACTGAAAATTGAATCGTTTAAATTTGCGAATTCTTAATCATAACATCCAATACAACTGCTTCTTGTCTAGTTTCCAAAGATTAATTTCGTGGAAAATAATGAACAGAAACCCGGCTGTCGAATGTCAATGAATTTCGGGATAGGAAAGTTCCATATGATTGAAAAATTTTTATTTTGACTCGAGAGCAGTTTCATTGACTGGAAAACGCTGTGCTTACATCTTTCTCATTTCACCGTCACACAAGAGAGATTTATTGGTTAATTTCAAATAAATAAACTGTTATTTACAGAAACTTACGGAGTTTCTTCCGTTCACCGCTAACAGCTACGACACACACACAAACCACTGTTAACCACCACATTTTTTCACAAAACACTGGAACCGTTCTGTTTCTCTGGGTTCTTTTATAGGAACAAACCCTGTCGGAACGTCCTTAAGGAGGGTAATAATTACTGCGACTCCTCTCCCTCTCCAGAGCCAAATAGGGAAATGAGGTGCTTTGTAGAGTTCATTAATTACAGCGAACGAGTACGTATCATCACGTGAGGTAAGTAGCCGTGGAAATGGACGTGCGATTCAGGGATCGACTTGGGATGTCATTCAGAGGGACACGTGACAAAGGGGAAGAGCGAAACTCATAAACACGTGTCGAATGACTCAACAGTTGATTATAAACACGAAAATTCCTCGGTTCCTCGAGAAGTTCTAAGGGGAGGAAGCTTTTCTGCTCGGTCCAAAATGTTTAAAACCCGAATTTCTTGAAAAATTATAAAGACAAATTCGCTCCAGACAATCCTGAATTCACTGCCAAAAGGCACAAAAATTCAAATGCACATATTTATTCACTTAAGTACGTAAGTATTTATCATTCCAGACGATAGCTCTCAATACAATTGAAATAAAAAGTTCAAATCTACAGTATACTATAACACTGTATATTAATCTGTGGTTAAGTCTATAATATTATTAGAGACCTATTTGCGATAACCAACGACTATTTACGTTCGTGTTTCTAACAATATCTATCCCTCTCGCAGGACATACTAAGTATTAGAGCAACGTGTCAATACGACGAAAATGTCAATGGACCTAAATCAGATGGAATCCATGATGAGGGGAAACGAAGATGTTGAGCCGATTTTCATGAAGAAGCTCCACGAAAAGAGAAGACTTCTGGAGGAAGCTCAGGCCATGTATAACGGCCTGTGTGCAAATGTCGAAAAAGCCAATATCGAACTCACAGGTGCTGTATGACCAGTTAATCCCCTTGTTATACACATATGAAGTTTATAACTACTAGTTGGTCTCAGCTAACCAGAAGAACCACAATTATTTGTTTCCCTGATATTGACTGTTTGCTTCCTACCAGGTGTTGATGTTTCACCTAGCAGGTACTCCTGACTCGTGAACTAAATGAATATATTCGTATCATCTTTTAGATATGCCGCTCTATCTGTATACAGACCCCCATAAGTAAACGGGGTTGTCTTGTTTTGAAATCCTTATATTCTAAGAACTTGTCCTAGTAAACCCGTCTTTGCAGGGTAGTATTGCTAACTGACTGATCCATGAATTTATAGGCCAGATGTTATAATTTATTATACTGTATCCATAGGAATCAAAATGGAGCGTTTCAAGATGGAATGCTTACTGCAGGAATCGGAAATTCGCGTCGAAGTCTTCGAAAAAAGGGAAAGAGAGCTACGAGATGAAGCTGAGAGGGCGAGAGCGTCCATTAGAGAAGCTGAAATCCAACAGAAAGAAGACCGCGCAGCCAGAGACGTCTACAACAAAAATTTCGTGAAGAAAGTTGTAGAAATGGCCGAGGACTACTGTCGGTTGAAAGGTATAATGAGCCAACGAAGGGCAATGCAATGCAACCCCTATTCACCAATCCTGCTATGATTGTATCAAACAATCATCCCATTTTAGCGAATTGTCGAAGACGATAAACTACATATAACCTTTGATCTCCAATCATATTATTTACTCTGTAACTCAATAGCTTTTTAATAAATTAAAATTATAGGTAGTCAGTTTAGAGTTGCTATAATAAGTTTCTACTATAATGAACCATTGAAATCAACCGACATAAAAAATTCGTTTTGTTAAATTCTAAGGTAATTGTGACAAGAAAAACGTCTCGGACAGCTTCCACGACCTCAGAGCATCTGACGAGCAGTTGACCAGCGAAATAAAGGCGATCAAGGAGGA
This sequence comes from Stenodema calcarata, assembly GCA_963920205.1. Taxonomy (NCBI): domain Eukaryota; kingdom Metazoa; phylum Arthropoda; class Insecta; order Hemiptera; family Miridae; genus Stenodema; species Stenodema calcarata. The sequence goes on from OY986060.1 coordinate 20,889,532, forward strand.
AATGGGCATACAAGGAGACGAAAAACAAGTAACCCTCGTAACTGCTGACCCTGAAGATGAACGTATGGTAGGCAATCTTCGAGATCTACAGAGGCTTTTGGAGCTCGACATACAGACCGCAGAAATAAACAACGCGAAACTCCAAGCTCAGATAGACCAGTTAGGAGCCCGGAAAAATGCATTAGGGAAAGAGATTGGGTCTTTAAAAGAAATCCTGGAAAAATAATTTGATATCATGTTTACGAAAAACTCATAATCTTTTCAGAACGTTACTATACTCCTAGATATGAATAATATTCGTTGCACTTAAGATCTCTCAACTGCGAGAGCAACCACATAAACTAGTAAACTCATGTTAATCTAGTCTATGTTCAGTATTTTATTACTGAATGTACCTTTTGTACGTCATAAACCTTTTGTACATCAAATTGAAACAGATGAAGCTAAATTCTCATTGAAATAGGTTTCATCCTATGGTAAAATGTTGTAGATGTTCAAAACAACTTATTTAGCTCTCAATTATAGTTGTGCTCTTTCGATTTTTGAAATACAATGTAATTGAATGACTTAGTTCCATTATGACTTGAGCAATTGCGGTGTAATCCAATACTTTCGTACCTAACGTTATCTGATTAGATGTTAATCGTGCACAACTCTTCTCTAGTAGGCCCATAAGAACACTGCACATAAGAACACTCAAGTTCATTGCAGGACCAGACTTCGGTAAGTGTATGAAAAATTCAATAAAACGTTACAGGGTTTCATGGACGATTGTATTTTATAGAAATGACACATGATGTTATCGTACAGCGCACAAATACGATCATTACAAAACGCTCCCCTTATTCACTAGTACCAATATAAATCGATAGATGAATGATTTCCTGAGGCTCTCACATTTGCCCATATTGGATCTTCATTCGCAAGGTTGTGTATCGTAATTCTTAAGACAGGTAAATAATTAAGCGTAGTGTACACAAATATAACTTTCCAGAATGTATAGGATGATGAATTCAAGAAATAGTGTTTCGAAACAAACTGTTTTTTGGGAAAAAGTGTGTCCCATGCTTAGTACTGTACTGCCCTGTGATGGAAGAACCTCATCTCCAATGTTTACGAAAATGGGGTTTTCAAATGATCCCCATTTTTCTGACCCGCTCTTGAAGGAGAAATACCTCATGTAAACTTTACATCGTTGTTTATTTTATTAAATTTGAAGGTGAAATGCCTCATCCCACTTAATATTGAATGGATGCGATTCTCCTTCAAAAGTTTTGCTCCAAACTGCTTCAGATTTTGGTTGAGCTGTTTAATCGGAACTCGAAAGGCGTTTCTCAATCAAATATTTACTCAGCTGTTTGGGCTTGAGGTCTTTTTAAACAAAATAACTAGGAATTAATTATTTTGTGCAAATCCCTTCGGGGTTTCCCGGGGTTGAGGTGTTTCTCCTTCAAAAAACTATATCAACAAATAGTTGTTTTTGTGAAAAGAAAGAACTTTTAGCCGAGATGAGGCCTTTCTTTTTAACAAAAACCCCAAACGATCGAGCGCAAAATTTGAAAAATTGCCTCAACTGCGAAGAATCGATTCCTTTAATGGGAAAATCGATTTTGAAACGATACATATTTACAGACGAAAAAATGGGGTCACTGGAATGACTGTAGAGGCCAGTTTGAGGCAAATTTCCGCAATGTTACGATTAAGAGATAAGGTGTTTCTGTTTCACAGGGCGGCGTAGAGATGTTCATGTTATCACAAACAATAACATTGAAATTCAATTCCAACTCATTCTCCAACTATAAACAGGGATTAGGTACATTGTGTTGAAGTATCTAAACGAACTTGTTACATTTGAAACAGCTGTATAATTGACATTTAGGAATATTCCCACGTCTGACTGTAATTTTGTTTAGGGGCTATGGTGAGGCTTAAAATGAACTGTTTAGGTACATTGTTCAAGACACTGTCAATGTTTCGTTTTTGACCAACGCATTACGAGCCAATAAGGAAAACCTTGGGAGAATACGTCGGAAGAACCTTATGCAAATGATAGCTTCCGACGGGAAATGTACTGATGACACCTCATTATGAGATTGCCCCCGACGTCATCTTGTACCGACCACTTTAACATGTCAAATGAGATTAAGGTCAGAATATCAATTCTTCAAAGGACTTTTACCAGGTGTATTTTCAAGTTAGGATCTCCTGTATTGAATAGTTTTCATGTTGTGACGTATTACCAACTCTCAATGATGCCCTCATATACAACTCCTGAACGAGTATTTTGGCCCAGGCCCTCAGTTTACACGTGTGACACTTCTCGGGTTAAATTCACATTCAATAAACAAAAAATACATGGAAATGCCAAGTATGTTTGACTAAACTGGATGAAAGCGAGAGGAGTGAGATCTAGTGGAAAGAACTTGACACCAGGAATCAATGGAATTTTGGGCCAATTTTTTCAACTGGTCAAAAAGGTAAAATCACAAACTAGGGATTTAAATTCCGAATTATCCTGTACGTGGATTTACATGTGTATAGAATACAACTGTTAAGTTTGAAAAAACCTCAAAACATGGGCTGCCCAATTGGCTCGACCAAAGCCTCACGAAATACCAGTGAAAACCCCTGCATGGAACTTTCTAACAGGACTCCACATTTCATGGGCCACCTCCTTAAGCCTCCTGAAAAGTCCTAGTCTCACATAATTAGCTCTTACCGCTTGCGTGCTTAATTTGCTTTTAATAGATAACAAAACCAGAACCAAACTTCTAAGACTTGCTTCCGGTGGATTGTTGACTAGGCAGGTTAATTGCTGATTTGGGTGATGTGTCAAAGTGTGGTGAAGGTTGTATAACAATTATTGTGATGGATGACTTCGGCTACAAAGAGAATGTTTAGGTCAGTATGCAGGGTACTGCCTCGCACATACCATGGTGCTGACGTGATTAACCGAAGCACCCTGTTCTAAGTGTCTTGTATCTTATTGATGTTTGCTGCAGGAGCTGCTCCCCAAATTCCACAAGCATAGGCACATATTGGTCAAATGAGTGTTAGGTCATATTAATTCAATAGAAGAATGGTCCCGAAACTGGATCGTTAAAGTGAATCCCTCCAAATCAACTCTTGTCAAGTTCACATACCGTCAGAATGTAACCCACCAACCGAGAACATTTTCAACTTGAATTGATCAATACCTCCACCCGATCTTTTAGACCAGTAACTGCAGACTAGATTCGGACGAGAATTCAGATTTTCGAACTTTTGAACAACTTGACCAAAGCGCAACGGAGGACTTGAAGAGTGAAGTCGGCGTCTTCTTTAGTGATGCACATCGGCGGCTTGATGCGGAACACCTGAAACCAAACGTAGTGCAAATCATCCAAGATAATATCTCTATATTATAGTTGGTACGTATTATAGTTGGTATATTATAGTTGGTACGTATTTTAATTGAACAATTAACGACTTGACAAGCCTATATCGAATCACCCTTAATGTCTAGTTGTCTGAACTGTGTTGTAGTTTAGTAGCTTCATTAAACATGACGGTTTATAATTTTTTCATCACATCTGCATCAAAATATTTCACCTGACAAAACCTTACGATTAAGGGTTGTTGTTTGGAAAATTAAGTCGAATCGGAAATTGAAAACCATCTTGAATTGTTTCACGTTTACCATGTGTTAGACAGAGCCTACATTACAGTAACAGGCTACGTCTGCCTCACGTCAATGCACTGCGAGTTAGTAGATATTCGTATCTCGGGTCCTAACATTTCAATGAAACTTGAAAACTAAACCGGTAACCAGAGGTGGCTCCTGCCCTGCAATCAGGGGCGGTAGCATACGCTGGGATTACCATATCACGACAGAGAGGGAGACATTTATAGCATCAAGAAACGCTGTACGACGTTTCTAAATTTCGTTTCAAACTTGCAGTGGTAACGCGCATGTGGCAAAAGATAGCGTCGATTAGCAAACACTATTGGACACTTTTTACATAGAACACTGATGAGATCAAAAAGCGCGAGAAAAAAAAATCGAGATAACAGAGAAAACAGCGGACGACACCACAAAAACGAAAGTACAAATTAATTTAAGATAACAGGTGCTCCTATGCATTGCAGAGCTCCTGGCAGCGGAACAACAAGTTGTTGTTGCTCCTTGCGAGAAGTTTTGCTCTCTGATTGGCCAATCTCACAGGCCCGCCATTCAAACAAAAAATGCCATGGGGAAATATGAGACAAGGGAGGGAGACAGGAGCAGTTGCTCCAAGACGCTTCTAATTGGTCAGATGCCCCGTGCGGCACTGTTTTGTAAATAGAAAAATCCTGTTTTCTGTCATTGTCCAACTTACTCTTCAAATGGGATGGGATAATTTGGTTATTATTTTTGGTTTATTGGTTGGGGGTGTACATGCTCAGGAGCCGCCACTGCCGGTATATCGTATGATTGAAAACATTTGGATTTCTACAGATTGTACTGAACATCTTACGTTTCCGTTGAATCCTCCTTTTCCCAGAAGAACTCCCAGATCCTTGCAGGTCTCCCACAGATCAGCAACGTGTTTTGCGGCCAGCGGCTGCTTACTCATTCGATCTTTCACCAATTCAACACCTGTAAAAGTTTAATTGTCTCATTGTCACGTAAAGCAAGTACAAGTGTTTTGTAAATTTGCGTATTTATTAGATATACCTCTCAACTGTTTTTTTTTTCTTTTAAATTCATCTCAACTTAAAATGGAATAAACTAACAAGTATATTCATTTCAGGTTTATACTCTTATAACTTGACACTTGTGGAATATTATTGGCCTTCCACAGGTAGTTATATACGTAGAGTAGAATTGAACGACAAAGTAAGCCAGGGGTAGTGATGGACATGGTTAAGAACAGCATAAATTAAACATAACAGAGCAACAATGAACATATAACAGTCCCATAGGATTAAGTATGCACCGTATTCAGAGGAGCAGTTAGGATACAGAAACCAGGACATATGGTGGCCGAGGCTCATCAAGAATAGCAGTCAGTGAAAGCATTCAGAGGGTCATGCTGTTATAGGAGGCTGGGATGGTATATTTAGGTCTGAGTGACGTGTGGTGTTCCGAACGTATCAAGGCGCTCCTGTGATGATGAGTAACTTGCTGAGCCCCATATCGCACAGGCATACTGCCAGATGGTTTTCAGGAGAGTAAGGTATATTAGGCGCTACGTAGGGAGGGTAACTTGGGTGCTTACGATAATATAGTAGTTGGCGGGTGCTGGCTACGATAGATGAGATGTGGGCATTCCAGGTTAGTCCACTATGCAGTGTGACACCCAAGTACCTTACAGAATCAGATTTTGTTACGGGTTCATAGCTAATCTGCAGGTTTAATGGAGGTAGAAACCTACGGCAGGTGAAGCAGACTATGGTCGTTTTGCCAGTTCAATTTTCTAATTTGAGCTCCATTCAAAGAGGCAGTTGGTATACTCTCGAAGAGTGGCATGCGCTAACTATGCACTCGTGTGACGAACAAGAACCGTCTGCAGTTGAGCGGTTCCTGGCTGTCTGGGGATGTCATGAGCATAGACAATTTAGAGCAGAGGGCCCATGATGCTTCCCTGCGGGACGCCTATTTCAATCCGATGAAAGCTTGTTGGTGGCGATCAGCAAAAGTCCTACTTATTAGGTAGGACTGCAGAATACGAAAGTAGGCATGAGGCAGGTGGTTTTGGTTTATTATCTTCGATAATGAAACATTGGAATCTTTCAATTAATAGTAGCCCCTGATGTCATACCCGGCCAAATGCCTTTTCCACATCCAGGAATAGGCCGAGACATACTTGCTTTTGCTCGAAGGCCAAAAAGATTTCGTCAACCACACAGTGCAGCTGCTGAGGGCCAGATGTTTCAAGACGGCAGCTGTTCGGGGGTGGGGGAGAGAAGATGATCCAGTGGGAGTAGCAATCCTGGGAGGAGGAGTCGTTCAAAGACTTTAGACAGAATGGAAAGCAGGCTGATGGGTCTATAATGTATTACCCCATTGGAGGCTTTACCTTTCTTCTTGGCCATTACAACACAGGCCAACTTCCATCAGCCTGAGAATAGCATTGGATATTTGTGTCAGTTGGGTTAGCGCTTTTTGATGCAGAAGTTTGGTTAAACCATCACAGCCAGGGGCCTTTCTCGAGTGTGGCAGAAGATTTCTGTCCGAACCTGAGCGGGTGAGAAGAATTTACGGAAAGGAGAAGGGGACTTGTAAGATCAGAATATATTTTTTCACCAAAATTCCGAGCTCCCAACTGATTAGGAGTAAATTGAAATGTAAGGGAATCCGCTAAGGCTTCCGCCTTCTCCTGTGGAGTGCAACTGTAATCTAAGATTTGACTGATCGAAAATTATTAGAATCTTAATATCACACTCTGTTTAAAAGTGGCACTGGGAATAAGGACTGTATTGATTTTTCACCCAAGCCCAACTTACCTATTAAGAGTCCTTTCCCTCTAACATCTCCAACGATTTCAAATTCGTCTCTCAGCTTTTTCAGGCCTTCGAGCAGGTAAGTTCCGATGACTTTTGCGTTTTTCTGCAGTTTTTCTTCTTCAATAGCCTGTAAGATCCACAAGTTCATACAATCATGAATGAATAATTCATTTCACGTTTAGAACAGACCTGAGAGCAACTTAGGCAGTGAAGTATTAGATGAAGAACTTAGACAAGTAACTGCAACTACAACAATAACTGCGTTTTTCGCTTAAGCCAATCAGTAGGACAAGCCTATGGGCAAGAAATATATAAATAATTGATACACATACACATGATTCCAGGGTATTATCAACTCTACATATTGAATAAAATGATCATCCTAATTCTAAAGGAATGAATGAAGTTACCTCAAGAGTAGCGATTCCGATGGAGCAGGCTACAGGGTTCCCTCCGAATGTGTTGAAATGGTTTGCGTGGCCCAGAGCTCGGGATATTTTATTGGAAGTAATGACAGCCGCTAATGGGTAACCGTTCCCAATACCTGCGGCATTAATATTAAGAAATTGTTAAAATTGTGAAACAATTACAAACAGGAAAAATTAAACCTTCGACCTCTCTAAACTCAACGACATAAATTCAAAGAAAAATTGAATCCTGAAGAAATTGAGGGAAATTGTCTCGTGAGACATCCTGAGAGAATGATTACAGTAGGATGCAGGTAAGTAGGTATCTATTATGGTGAGTGCGTAAATGATCATCGTAACCTTTGGCTAATGTGACTATGTCAGGAACGACTCCGTGCGATTCGAAGCCCCAAAAATGATCACCAGTCCGTGCGAATCCGGTTTGTACCTAAACAATAAGAAGAACGTTCTGTGCATCTGGTCAAATCAAAACTAGGATTTCAAAAGGAAATTTCATCAGGATTCCACTCACCTCATCAGCTACGCAAAGACCTCCGTTGCTGCGGACGAGCTCGTACACTTTTTTCAAAAATCCTTTGGGGTATTGAACCACTCCTCCAACTCCCTATGGAACCAACGTAAGTCTTAAAGTTAGGTCAATTTAAAATAAAAACCAAATCACCAAGGTGTCTCAACTTGAACCGAAGGACTTCAGCGATCAATTCTACAACTATTTTGCAACAAAACGTTTCTCTTAAACTTTTTTTTTTTAATCCACACTAAATGCCACTTTTTCCACTTTTAAGCTTTTTGTCTGGGTTTCGACCTTAATTCATCAAAATTGCCATTTCCTTCTTAATCCGGCAAATAAATTCAAATGTTGTTCATACCCTTGGAAAGAGCGTTAAATTTCCCACCTCTCTGATGCACAATTGGCATTTTTTGAGTGGTTTTAATGCGTACAAATCCAAACCAAAGCCCAAATTTTAAGATTTTCCAAAAATCTGACGTTTTTCTATCAGCAATCTAGTCAAGTTTTCGGAAAATCTCAAAATTTGCGCTTTGGTTTTGATTTGTACGCATTAAACCCACTCAAAAAATTTTTTAACTCAATTAATTAACTTAAATAATTTAATGTTGATTGGGCATCAGGGAGATGGGAAATGTATCGCTCTTTCCAACGGTATAATGACATTTGAATTTATTTGACGGATTAAGGAGTTTATGGCAATATTAATGACTCAAGGTCTAACCCACGAAAAAATTAGCATTTAAAAAAAAGTCTGGGAAACACTTTTTGTTGCAAATTAGTTGTAGAATTGGATCCCTGAAGTCCTTCGGGTTTCAGTTGAAACACCTTTTATAGGCCTTATGGGTAGAGGGCATTGTACGAGTAATTCAACGTGCTTTACAATCAAAATTATTCACTAAGTTGGCATGTGCCTACAAACCTGTATAGATTCGGCGAAGAAAGCTGCGACTTTTCCCCGTGGAATACTGTACTTGAAGGTTTCTTCCATTTGCTCATAATACGACTGGGCAGCCGAGCAAGTTCCTTCAGGGCATGCGCAGTCTCTCAATGCCTGGACAGGACTGTCTCGGCAATTCGCACCTCCGAAAAGCCCTTTGTACGGATCGGGAACCATAGCCTGGACACATACGAAGAATCATGGGCTTAGGTACAAAATAATTAATTATTAATATATGATTGCCTATTCAATAAATTCCAAGGTGTTCGTGGGGAAATGTGGGCCTTAGTCAACTTCCTAGCAATACTGACATACATATTTTGTTAATTTGAGAAGACAACAGTTGTCTCCTCAAATTAACAAAATATGTATGTCAGTATTGCTAGGAAGTTGACTAAGGCCCACATTTCCCCAAGTTACTTGATTTTTAAACGTACCAATGCATACCTAATTCGATAAAAATGAAAATATAAAAATAAATGTAGATTCATTAACCAATGAATGATTCACCTAATGAATTAAGTAGGTAAGATTTTACTAAGAGTGAAGAGTGATGTGATGAAAATCTAGACCCCCCAAAAACACTCCGTGTAAAAATCACCCCTAAGTTTTCCAGAAAGCGGGTATCATAACTTATGGGTGATTTTTGCACGAAGCTTTTTTGGGGCCATAACACATCTTTTTGTTGTTGAAGTTGAAAAGACCTGTAGAGGCAATATGCAAGAATAAATTAAGCAAATTAGGTAACTGGCTAAGGTTCAAACAAAGCTCTGTGCGAAATTTCTAGTCAATAGGTGAAGGTGGAGAGGCTGTAGCCTTGGCTAACCGAACAAGAAGGAAAAACATAGTAAGGGGTTTTGAAGTTGTATAACACGGCTCCCTTCAGACCTACCGACTAACATTCAGGGCTTTTTGCTATTATCCACACTAAGAAGATCCAAGCCAAATTTCATGTTGCTCGGTTGTGGACCCGTCAAAGTGGCCAAAATTAAATTTCAGTTTTTTGTTCCTAAACTTTTCTTGGGTTGAAACAATGTGTTGAGTCTTTCAAATGGCACTGGGTCAAGTTATGAAGATCTGTACAAAATTTCAAGTCGATTGGTCCTGTTATCCAGGCTGTAGACTCGTCAAAGTGAACACAATTAGCCTTTAAAATTCCTGTTTTTTTGGTTCTAAAACTTTGTTGGGTCGGGATAATGGGTTAAATATTTTAAAAGGCACTGCCTCAAGCTGAAACGAAGCGCTGTGCCAAATTTCAAGTCAATTGGTGAAGGTGGAGAAGCTGTAGCCTTGCCTAACTGAACAAGAAGAAGATGGTATGGGCGAAAAACAGGGTTTTTGAAGTTATATAACTCGGCTTCCTTTAGACCTAGCGACTTGAAACTTTCGTGGCTTTCTATTATCCACTCCAATAAGATCCACATCAAATTTTAAGTTGATCGGTCAAAAAGGAGTCGAAATATGGATATCAAATAAACGCGTTTCGTGACGTCAGGTAAGTAAACGTTACAATTGCTAACTCACGTGCGTGATACCCAGTTTAGTGGGAATGTTGAATTTCCAGGTGGACATGGCTGTGAGTCCCATACAGTAGGGGCTGACGCCGTGGTAGCCGTTCTGAAGAGAAACGATGTCGTAGTTTCCCGTGTACACTCTCGCTAAGAGCATCGCCAAATCGTTTGCTTCCGAGCCGCTGTTGACGAAATACACCACCTGAAAGGATCATTTCAGACGCTTTCATAAAAAACGCTTCAGTTTTCATATACACCTACGCTAAAGGTACTTATATAATTCAAAAGATGAATGATCCCAGTAAATCAATTTAAAAGATAGTTTCAAACAAACCTGTAGTTCATCGGGAAATTTAGACGTCAGTTTCTCGGCATATTCGTACAATTTCGGATGCATATATACGTTCGTAGTGTGCCACAAAGTGTTCATTTGTTGATGGGCAGCTTTGTTGATTTTCCTGGATTGGAAATATTTATCATTATTCAAACCAAATCAAGTTGAAAATACACATGCTCACGATAGAACTAATCCTGAACCGTTTGATTTTAACCCTTAAGCTGCCCGTGGGTCAAATTCAACCCACCCACTTTCCGTGGCTTTAGCTCGAAAGGATATACCTAGATCAATATGTTTTCTTGAATCTTCAGTGTATCCGTAAGAGTCTACAGAATGAAAAATAAAAAATACCTATATTATTTGCATTTTGAATCCTGCTCAGTCAAATACTTCAACGGGAATGTTCCTACAATGTAATGAATACAGATTTGATGGGAACATGCTCGCCAGGCGTAGGTTAATAGGAACTATGGCCAACTTTGATAGCAATGCTGCCAGTGGGCATAGAAGGCTATTGGGTAGATTGGCATAGAAGTCCCATTTTAGTCATATTTGAGGCTCAAATGCAAAGATACGAAGAAACAAATCCGGTGCATAGCATATCTGGCAGCTTAAGGGTTAAACATGTTGAACCTAAAATACTTCAATTAATTAAGTACTTTTTACACTTACGGGTGACAGTGGCCTACGCTGATGGTGACTATCCCTCCGAACATGTCCAGGTACCTTTTCCCTTTGTAATCGAACAACCATTGCATGTGACCCTGATGGATGAGAAGGGGCTCTTTGTAGTAGGGCTGTATGCAAGGAACGATGTGGTCTTCCTTGATTTTCTGAACGCTGTTGAAATCTGGCCCCTGTAAAAAAAATTAATAAAACGTATAATGTCTTCAAAATTTTTCTACGTACCAAATTATGGCTACATACTCAATAATGAGCCAACACAAAAAATGCTTAAACTGTAAGCCCTAGGGAGGCTACACACTAAACTACAGCATCATATTATGATCCTGGACCTATGCTGCTCAAAGTGTTAGTCCTAAGAAGGCTACACACTAAACTACAGCATCATAAAGTGAACAGCATAGAAATTAGCTTTAGGAGCCACTCAGCTGATCCTGGGCCTATTCTGCTTAAAGTGTAGGGGCTACACACCATATTACCGCTGCAGTGTTAATAGCATAGAAATTAGCTGTAGGGAGGCTACATAACAAACTAGTAGGTAGTTAAATTAACATTCGATGAATCGTTATTTGCAGGTAGACCATGAAAAAATTATTTTCGTTCAAATCCTGATGACATACCTAACATTCATACCCAATTTTAGACGTTTCTAAAATTTAGAAAGTATTTAATACTTTCTTCAAGTGCTATTGTTTCACTTGCGAGATATGTTTGTACCTACTATTTTCAACTAATGCTAGGTGCCAACTTTTGTATTAGTTTTTCATTGGTAATTAAAAAATTCACTGTCAAGGAATATGGAAAGAAACCTCCACAGTAATATATGACATTCAACACCAAGTGACTGCGCCGGTGTCCGACACAAGTTGACGGTAGCGCTGAGAAGACAAGAAATAGGGAGAGGACGAATGCTGGCTGATAACCCTGTGATAGTGCGATAAGAACTGTCGAGTCTCGTAAACAACGTCCGCGGATTGTTATGTTCCAATTCGTTTTAATTAACGTTTAATTCGGCAACATTTCGTCAAAATGAACATTGGGGAAGATGACGATTACGCGGAAGAACGTTCGAGCGAAGTTATCAACTTTCCGGAGGAGGTTCAGAAAGCGATAGACCAAGTTATACCGTCGACCGACCCGTTGGACCAACCAGATTTCGATCCCGTGAACTATATCAACAGCATATTTCCTACGGAGCAAAGCTTGACGAATCTCGATGAGTTCCTGAATAAAATGGAAACGGAAATACGGAAAATTGACGGCGAAATTAGGTAAGTCTATGTGTCATGTTTAAATTGTCGGTGGTACTATACTAGTGACTCAACTACCTACAATCTATTCCAGCACCCATTCACCTAGTGCTTTATTATGAGTAGAATCTGAAAGTTATGTCTCAATAGAAGGTTGTGAATCTAACATCCTATATAACATGTCAATTTACCAAGTACCTATCTCTGAAACGTATCGAGAGGCAATTGAAGATTTTTGTTGTCCATTATCTACTCCCAGTGGTTCTTAGAAACAGCTTAGTAAACTATTTTGACATGGATATGTCTTACATCTGGGGGTCATGAAAAAGTTTGCTATACGGAAAAATTGATAATAATAATTATTATTAATAATCAATTATAATTCATAATACCAATAATTCAATCATTTAGCGTTCTGTACAGAAGGGTGATCAGCACAGGAAAGATAATAAACCGTTGTGTCAAGAATTTGCAGACTTTTTTTACTTGACACACAAACCACATATTTTACAGGGAGAAAATGAGTCATATCCATGTACCGATGTATCTGCATGTAGTGTTGATACCCAGCATCAGTTTACTGATATAATTTGAGTTTGACATGGATATGTCTCTGCTGGGGTCTTTCTCTTAATCTTTCTTCAAATATTAGCAATTTACTTGAGTTTCCTTGTCATTTTTTATACTTATCTCTTCCTAACATCAAAACGCCTACAGTTTGACATGGATATGTCTTACCGATGGGGGGGGGGGGGTCAAAACGTTTCCTAAGCTGTTTCTAAGAATCTCTGGGAGTAGATAATGGACAACAAAAAGCTAAAGTCAACTTCCTAAGGATGCTACATAATATTGGTATGTTGCCTCCTTAGGACATAATATTGGTATCTTGACGCTTCCCTAGCTTCGGATCAGCTGAGTGGCTCCTACAGCTAATTTTTATGTTATTACTCTATGAAGCTGTAATTTGTTTCAGTGGGAGAAAATGAGACATAGTGTAGATCCTTAACATCACTTTAAACTTCCGCATAAAACCTATTCTCAAAGTCTGCAAAAACACCTGAATATCGACTTATATTCATTATCAGGATTTGTCAATGCATGTACATCTATTTCAACACAACTGTACGACAAATGAACATATGAACTAACAAATTCCATGTTTTGTGAAGGTCGGTGGTGAGGGGACAAACAACCTCAGGAATGGACGGAAGAGCTGCATTAGAAGACGCTCATAAGGTACAATTCAAGACTTTTCTTACATTTTCAAATGGGAAGAGGCTAAGAACATTCAAATAATCTCACCCTCCTATAATAATTTCAAGTTGTATAACCTAGTGACGTCTTATTCAGGGGAATGTCCATGGCCTGTGACGTCTTTTCAACATTGAACATGTTTTTATGGGCGTGGTTCGGTTTGGAAGAGCGTGCTCGTCCTGTCCCACATTTGGCCTGTTCCTTCCTCTCTCCAGGGCTTGAAACGGGACCTTACCAGTCCTACAAAGTTCCTCTTGGGGTCCTCTTCAGTGGTTCTCTCGTGTTTGGGTGTGGGGTTGTTCACTTGTGAGTGTCAAGTCAATGTGGGCATCAAGTGGGAGTTGATTTACGCCCATTAATGAGCACTGTTATTCTACGTGTATGTTCCCTCTGTTATTATGTAACCATTCGAAAACATGTTCCATGTTTCCTGGCTTTGATCCTTAAATTGAGTTCATGTCAAGCTACTAGGAATTTTTCGCCTTTTGAATATCACTGATCATTGAAAAGCTTTCTTATTCAAGAAAATTCCAAATAATTTGGTTGGCCTATTGTTTGACAAAAGTCTTCATATATTAAGAACGATTTCATGATTATTTACGTATCTATAGACAAATTTTGTGGCATTTTCATTTGGAGTCTCAGATCTGAAATGAGGGGAGTACAATGTATTCCCCTATTCATACTCGTATGTCATATGAATTGAAAAATATAATTTGGTTGTATAACCAGCATGTTTGGTCACATTGAAACGTTTTTTTTCTAAACTCGTAGGTGATGAGGCAATTGTTTTCACAAATCACGGACATCAAGAGCAAAGCAGAGCAGAGTGAAGAGACAGTTCGGGAGATCACTCGTGACATAAAGCAGTTGGATTGTGCCAAGAAGAACCTCACGTCGGCCATCACTACCCTCAATCACCTTCATATGTTGACGGGAGGAGTGGAGGCTCTCAAGAATTTGACGTTACGACGGCAATATGGGGAAATCGTTATGCCCCTGGAAGCAGTGACAGGTAGGTCGAAACTCCCTTTGTGCTACTTGCTGTCGAGATGAGTTGTGTTATTTTGAAGGTAGCTGCAGCTCGAGCCCTCCAGAATTCGTGGGCCTGTTCGCCATTACTAACCGGAAATGTCAATATTTGGACATTTTAATTCAGAACAGGCTCTTCTTGTCATTGAAAACCGTTCAAACTGGTCCACTATAGTTCATTATTTTCTGTACCATTCTCTGCGTTTATTATTTCACAATTCTCTTACATTCGAGGACAGCTCTGCCCTCGGTAAAAGAGCTGGTAAAACGCCTTAACTCACAAATCAAAACTTTGCAGAAATTTGCCTCAAAGTGTTTCACTGAAACCTTTGATGTAAGTTGACTGCAACTCATTTCGATTTATAATCGATTAATTGCAGTTACAATTAATTAAATGCAATTTTAAAATTTCCAGCTTCCGTTTTGGGATAGTATGTTTACGTAAAATGCCTCAACTTGCTCGTGAGGCAGTCCTTCACGTAAACAACTCAATCAAACGGATATTTTGTTAAGACATTTTGATTGACTGCCTCAACTGAAATCTGAAACCAAAATAATGTAAATTTTTGTAGGTAAAACGCCTCATCTCAATATTTTGTTGAGTTGGGGCGTTTTACTCTAACATTGACCAATTTTCGTATGTTTACCATCGAAAAGGCCAGGTTCAAAATAGGGGGGTTCCGTAAAAACCCCAATTTCGTAAACATTGGACTTGAGGCGTTTTTATTTAACAGGGCAGAGCTGATCACGTGTGTGATGTAAATGGCGTTTACTTAACTTTTGCTTACTTTATTTAACTACTTTAAAAGACTCACGTCACCGTGACAATGGCATTAGTGACTTACGGTACCTAACATTGCTGAGATTTCTCTCCGATTCTCCCATGCGTGATTTTTTTGAACTGGGCTAGTTCTACTCTTATCACAATGTTTACTTGATTTTAATACGCGCTAATCTAAACGGGAGCCAGATTAGTTTGATCAGTTGTTGGTGTCACGTATTATATTACCGCCTTGTTGGCCTTGGGTATCATGCTAGGGCGTACCGGTTTCACAATCTTAGTGAGTCCACATTCTAAAACTGTGATAATATTGACTTGAAAATCAACTAAAAGCCTTCATGATGAGCTATGCATACATGTAGATTTTTAAAAAAGTAGACATTGCGTATAATGCAGGTTCCTTAATAATTTTAAGAGTTTTTATAATATTTCAATTTTGCTAATGAATTGTCATATTGAGCAATTTTTATGCTCATCTAGGAATATGTTCTCTATCTGCCTATCAAACAAATTGGCAGGTAAATATAAGAGATGATGGTGTACTTTTAGGTAGGTATGTAATTTTTAGCGAATTTTCGAAGAAAAGGAAGCTATAATAGTTCTCGGTCCAAAATGGTTCTCGGTTCAATAATTGTTCTCGGTCCAAAATGTTTGAAACTCGAATTTCCGAAAACATTTTGAACCAAAATCCGTTTCAGACCATCCTGAATTCACTTCCAAAAGTCACCTAAACTGATATTTATATATATTTATGTAGGTATGTGTCATTCCGAGAGAACTCTCGGTAGAATTGAGATAAAAAGTTCACATTTGCAAATTTGTAAAATCTGTCTTGGCAATCGACAGGCTAAGTTCGTAGATGGGCAGAATCGGGCCACTCTAAGGGGGCAAAAACTACCCATAAATTCCAAAAATTCCCAATTCTGCCCATCTACAAACATAGCCTTTCGATTGCCAAGAAATGCAAATGAACAAATTTCAACTTTTGTCTTATTTCTATCGAGAGTTATCGCCCAGAGTGACATGTACATAAATAGATATATTATGTGGTGTCGTTTGGCAGTGAATTCAGGATGGTCTGAAATTCTGACTTCACCATCGTGTTCAGCGATGAAAAATCTATAAACTAAGGAGAAATTTAATATAAAACCAGACAAATGGGGGATTGTTACACAAAACCAGTTATTTCTTCAAAAATTGCTCTTATAGCCATGCTACATGACTGAGTACTTATCAATTATTGTAACAAACCTCTAAATTATGTGATTGAGTGGATTTTTTGACCTCCAGTTTGAGGAAATAATGTGGATTTCTTTTCTCAATTTCAGAGGTTATGAAGCACTTTGAGGCGTACAAAGACATCCCGCAAATCCGCGAGCTCGGAGATCAAGTCAGAGAAATCCAAACATCCCTTTCGCGTCAGATCATGCAGGACTTCCAGGACGCTTTTACTGGGCCTAACGCGAAAACTTTCGTTCCCAACCGCCAACTAGCCGAAGCCTGTCTGGTCGTCTCCATACTCGACCCGAAAGCAAAGAAAGATCTTTTGAAATGGTTCGTCAATTTGCAACTGAGCGAGTATCAAGTGCTGTTTCACGAGAGCGAGGACAACGCCTGGTTGGATAAGCTTGATAGGAGGTACGTCTGGTTCAAGAAGCACCTTCTGCAGTGCGAAGACAAATTCGGAGCTATGTTTCCGCCAAATTGGGAAGTTTCCGAACGTATAACTGTCGAGTTCTGTAATATAACTAAAGGAGAGCTGTCGCGCATAATGGCTAAAAGGACAAATGAAATCGACGTCAAGTTGTTGATGTTTGCCATCCAGAAAACCGTGGCTTTGGAGAATCTTTTAGCAAAACGATTTTCAGGGTGCACTTTGACTGAAGATGTGTCTTCGCCTACAAGCGAAAAGCCGGCTAAGATCATCATGGAGGAAGACGACGATGACGACAAGGGTGATCCAAAAACCAAAATCGTTTCACCTTTTACAGGTATAATCAGTGAGTGTTTCCAACCGTACTTGAGTATTTATATAGACAGCTTGGACCGCAACATGTCAGAGCTTCTGGACAGGTCTATAGCTGATGCAAAAGCTGATTTCAGTAGAGAAGGGCTCCCAGGTCAGTCGATTGGTGTTTTATCGTCATGTGCTGACTTGTTTGTGTTTTACAAAAAGTGTTTGGTACAATGTAATCAGCTCAGTAACGGTAACCCCATGCTCCTTCTAGCGGGCATATTCCAAAAATACCTTCGGGAATATGCGTCCAAGGTTTTGCAGAATAACTTACCCAAAGTTGGTACATCAGCAAGTTCACTGGGTACAAGCGTGACGAATATAACGCGTGACCTTCGCGATTTATCAACTGGAATAATACAGAATTTCTTAAAAGAAGGGGAAGCCTCGAGATTTACAAAGTCTGAGGAGGCCAGGATATGTTGCATCTTAACAACAGCCGAATACTGCCTGGAGACGACTCAGCAGCTCGAGAAAACTTTAAAAGACAAAATCGAGCCCGTTCTATCAGAAAAAATCAATTTGTCCCAGGAACAAGACGTATTTAACAACGTGATTTCTAACTGTATACAACTGTTGGTACAAGATTTGGAGATGGCATGCGAACCATCGCTTATCGTTATGAGTAAAACATCGTGGCAGAATGTGGAGAGTGTGGGAGATCAAAGTCCGTACGTTTCCTCGATCACTGCCCACCTCAAAGCAACTGTGCCACTGATTCGAGACAATTTGGCATCATCCAGGAAGTATTTCACTCAATTTTGCATTAAATTTGTCAACAGTTTCATTCCCAAGTTCATCCACAGCATATACAAATGTAAACCTCTGAGCACCGCAGGAGCTGAACAGCTGTTATTAGATGCGCACAGTTTGAAGACGGTCTTGTTGGGCCTCCCCATGATCGGCTCGCAAGTCATTCGCGAAGCTCCTCAAAGCTTCACCAAAATCGTCGTCAAAGGGATGACACGAGCCGAAATGATTCTCAAAGTCGTGATGAGCGAAACGGACGAGTCGCGGATCGTCGAGCAATTCGTCAAACTTTTGCCGGAGAGCGACATCCAAGAGTTTCAGAAAGTTCTCGAAATGAAAGGGTTGAATTCGAAAGACAAAAACCACTTGTTGGCCCTTTTCAAGCAGAAAAGACCGAACCAGCAGGCCGTTACGTTGCCCACGACTCCCAAACACGACACTAGCAACATACAGAAACTCAATAACCTCATTAAAAAGACATTCTAATTCGACGGTTTAAAAAAAAACTTGAATAGTGTAAATATTTTATACTCACTGTACATCAACAACCAAAAATCATTCCATACTAATTGGAGACAAGATCACCAGAATCTGTCTGATTGATTTAATTTCCAATTTGTAGAAAACTACTGAGGATGTATAATATTTATTAAATAAGAACATTTATTGTGAGAAATCAATATTTATTTAGCTTTAGTTAAATGGCAATGTATACCCAATTATTTTTGTGCAATTTTGAATAGTTTTCCGCCTGTATAATAACTATTTCTGGTAGATAACACATATGATTATAATTTGTTGGATATAAATTGTTCCAATATAGATAATTGCTTACTTCCATTTCCTACTTATTCTTGACAAATTACTCTTGTGGGACAGTTTCATGGAAACAAAGTTGATTTGAACGTCTGAAGGCTGTTGGTGGGTGTGTACTTGATGAAATACAAGCAAACAAGTTGAGAAGAACGAGCGGTGCCGAGTGTATGTTTACCGGACGTCACGAAACGCGATTGTTAGGTATCCATATCTCGGTTCCTGTTTGACTTATCAACTTGAAATTTAGTGTGGTTCTTCTTGGTGTGGATAGTAGAAAGCCCTAAAAGTTTCAAGGTGCTAGGTCTAAAGGGAGCCTTCAAAAAGCCTCTACACCTTCACCGATTGACTTGAAATTTTACACAGAGCTTCGTTTCAGCTTCAGACAGAGCTTTTTAGAAGATTTAACCCATTATCACAACCCAAAAACTTTTTAGAAACAAAAAAACGGAAATTTTAGGCGAGTCTACCGCCTGGGTAACAGGGCCATTCGACTAGTTATTGATCTTCTTGGTGTGGTTCGTTTCAACTTCAGCCAGTGCCTTATAAAATATTCAAGTCTCTAGGTCTAAAGGGAGCCAGTTCAAAAACCCGGTTCTACACAGCAATGCGCTTATTTTATTAGTTTTTCACAAGCAACTAGTAAAATAATGCATAGACCTGTAGTAATAAAAACGTCTCGCTATGGCACCAAGGGAAGATTTTGAAATGAATACTGTGCTTGTGAAGTGGTGCCTAACCATCGGCCCTGTCATAACGTTTTTCTGCTCCTGTTGAATGATATTTGGGGATATACGATTTCTGGATGGCGAAAGGTCCTCGAACTACCACATGGCCGAGATCTACAAGTGAAGTGAGGTTTGATTGGTAGAAAATTTGGTCATTTCGACCAACAGGGGTGACATCCCTGAGGCCACTTATCACTTGCTCATTTCTATGTTAGGTCCCGGACCATTGTGTACGCGTAGTTATGTCAACTATGTCAATGGGCAACCGATGGATTGCGTGGCTTTCTGCCTGACCAAGGACAGGCCTCCAAATGTTTCCAAATTTCATAGAATTCGCTTGTAAAAAACGTTGATCGAATTTCACTACACACCTACACAGGCAAATTATCGGAGTTGTCTACGACGAGTAGTTCCCAGATGAATCTGAAGCGAACTTTTTAATTGAATCCCAAGGACGTTATGATCAACATGTGACTCACTCTAGTGTAAGAAGTATTTCAGTCCGTCCAACGTGAGAGTCACAACGAAGAGACCATTCAGATACGCGCCATCAATAACACCACAAATTTAACGTAAATATGTTTTCATAATGATAGAAAAACTATCCAATTTCAACGTTTTAGCGACTTATGCACTCCCAAGTTTTCTCCGTAGCTGTCGGCCATTGGCGCTGAATCCAAGCTGTTTGACCGTGGCTACATAGTTTAAAAAAAAAAAATTGCAAATTCTTGAAGCAACGGTTTATTATCTTCTTTGTACAGATCACTAAATGGTAGATGAAACTCCAGCTCATCGTCTAAACATAATTTGTTTAAACAAATAGGTGTTGTTTAAACAATTTTACAGACAAGCAACCGATTGAATATTGGATTGTCATCCAGTTCTGACCAATATTTAAAATTGCAAGTCTCTAGCTCATCGGGAAATTGAAAAAAAAAACGTTGTTCAAACTTGAACTAAAATTTCAAAATTGCCCTCGACTTGGGGTTATAAAAAGTTTCAAGGTTCAACGTGGGTGTGGTCCGAACCTGTAAACCAAATTTCGTAATTTTAGCACAACGCTAACTGGCCAAAGTGGCGCAGACTTGTTCAAACTTGAACTGCAATTTTTTGCGAGAGTAACGCTTTCGAAGTTTTAAAATTCAGTTTGAACCCCTTCCCATTGACCTAGAGTTATGAAAAGTTTCAAGGATCATCGTGGGACTTGTCCGAACCCGGAAACCAAATTTCGTAATTTTTGCTCAACGCTAACACAGATTACAGTCGAGAATCAATTTAATTAGGTAATCAATGTTTAATTATAAACTATTAATATTGTGGTTTTAAAAGGGTAACAACTCATTTAATGGTTGTGTTACAAGCTTATTAAACAGAAGTGATCGGCAACATAATCATCAAACATTGTCTGATACCTAAGGATTGGTAGCAAATTTGACTAAAACTTTGACAAATCTGACGATAATATTCGTTTCATATGACGAATACACACTTCTTTCATTAAAACCTATAGGTATTTAGGTATATATTCAAATAAAATACATAGAGTAGATACGAGGCATTTTGGGACTATTTTATGGCGAAGTGGTGTAGGCGTAGTACCACTTTTATTTAAGTACAGTTTACTTAGGTCAAATAGTTCATTTTCAATCAACTTCCAACTATTTTATATTGAAACCTGAAGTTTAATTCAGCGTTTTAAACTTGTTTGGCGGCGAACTTGTACAAGAAATACACTTACTGTATACGGAATCGGTTCGACATCACATGGCGGCATCACAGGTCTCTCCATTTCCGGCTTCATGGAGAATTTGCGAGAGTTTTCTCTGCATTGTGCTGCGCGCAGCCCTGAACAAATTATACAGGTGAGTAAACTGGTGTATTGTTGTATATGATTTGAAACATTGATTCAGATGTAACGTTTATGGGCAGAGCTAAGAAATCCTATTAACATGAAATTCGTGACACAAACACCTTCTTGAAAAGTTCAACTCATTTATTGAAAACCATTGCTCGTAGGGATGTAAGAATTACCTACACAGCCCCACAAATGGAAAAAATATCAAATTCCAGAGGCTAGAATAGAGTATCCCTATGTATTTTTTGACGCTAAATCTGAGGTTAAAAAAATCGTATACCCCACCCTCCAAATTTATTCACTAGGGAAGTTTTGGGGGGGAGGGGCAATTACTCATAAATTCCACAAATGAAACAGTCTGACAAGTGACACCTCATTTTACAGGGTATTTTATGTTGAACACGATGGTGAAGTCAGAATTGCGATATCTTATTCCGTTCTCAAACTGGAGCTCTTTGAAGATGAAGAAATGTGGTTGTTATTTGAGATGTTCTTCACACTGTTCATATTATGAACAACAAAAACAAAAAATTCATACTTATTTCGAAACATTCAAATTGAACTGTGTAGTTTTTCTAAAACTAAGCTATCTAAATATAGTTGAATTTTTAGAATTGTTTTTCTGACCATCCGGAGGTTCGTACAACCAGCCGTTCGTTCACAATGAGGGCTCAAACGTGGAGCAGATCCAAAGTCGTCAACAGCTGTTACCAAGTGCAAATGATCCCCCTCACACCTTTCGTTTATCTTTAAAGAATTTATGTGAACGATCTATCGATCGATTTTGGTTCATCTATTCTAATATCATTCTCCTCTTGAGGCCATGAGATAAATAAGCCAAGATTCTTGTCTGTTCTAATACAAAAAAAACCCACAGTCATACAGCATGGCTATAAGAGCGAATTTTCGAAGAACTAACTGGTTTTATGTTGCATTTCTCCATTTTACTGGTTCTATAAAAATTTTGTCTCCTTTTCTGCCGAATAACACCTCAGTTTGTAGATTTTTCAACGCCAAACACGATGGTGAAGTCAGAATTGCGATATCTCATTCCGTCATCAGATTAGAGCAGATGAACCATGAAGATCATCTGAAGGAATAACCACATTTATCCATCTTCAAAGAGCTCCAGTTTGAGAACGGAATGAGATATCGCAATTGTGATTTCACCATCGTGTTCAGCGTTAAAAACCCCCTTTAAAATGAGGTGTCACTTGTCAGACTGTTTTATTTTGGAAATTTATGGGTAATTTCCCCCCTAAAACTCCCCAAAACCCCCCTTAGAGCGGCTCGATTCTGCCCATGTACGAACTTAGCCTTTGGATTGCCAAGACAGATTTTTTGTGCAAATTTGAACATTGCACTGTCAATTCTATCAAGAGTTATCATGTGGAATAACACATGCATGAATATAAATATACATTACACGCCTAATAGGTATTATGTGTATATTTATGTTTATGATTTTTGGCAGTGAATTCAGATGAAAACGGATTTTGGTATAAAATTGTTCTCAGAATTCGAGTTTTACAAGTTTTGGACCGAGAACAAATTCGCTAAAATCGATGAAACTTTGAGCTGAGATGCAGCAAAACAAGGCGTCGTCCCTTAAGGGATTATCTAATTAGATAATCCCATCCACCTAAAACTCCCCTAGCGAATAAATTTCGGGTTTTTTTGGACCTCTATTCGGATTCAGCGTCGAAAAATACGTAGGAATACTCTATTCTGGCCTCTGGAATTTGATATTTCTTTTCACTTTTGGGGCTGTGTGATAGCAACAACCAACGTGTAGGTACGTCTATTAATAACACACACTGCAAAAAGTTATCAACCTTTTTTGACAACCTATTATATTCAAATAGATTGGCATGTATAATATATTATATTATTGACCTAACGTAGCTCTTCTAACGTCACGACCAGCTATTATACCAAATCGCTTAGACCAGGCTACGTTCCCTTGGAAAACATCGTGTGGACGCTCGACGGTTAAAATTAAGAGATTAATACGAAAACAAATCGAAATCAAAGATTAGATTATTTAAAAGCCACCGGAATCGACACGTTGGTTCAATGAAATTAATATTATCGAGTGTTTTCTTCCAAATATAATTTTCGTAACGATCATTGAAAAAGATAACAACGAATAATGAGCATACAATGCCACAGTATGTTATAATAATTATTGTGATGTCAGAGTTATCTAACGAAAATGAGATAACAGCAGTTCAGAAACGATTGTGTTTTCTCTGTGCAAATAAACCACTCGAGCTTTTTTTGGGGGGAATGTGTATTTCGAGTTCAAACGTGGTCATTGTGATTTGTAGGATGTGACATAAGTAAAGGACGTTGTTATCACGGGTTATTGACGCCTCTATAAATAACTTATTTGACGTGCCTTCGTATCACTACCATTAAGAAGATACCTACGGAACTATCGTTCTATTAGCATTTTATAAAAACGGCATTAAAAACGTTGCATGCTGATGTTGGCGCAGGGTTAAAAATTCGTATTGAGTGAAATGTCTTGTGTGATGAGATGGTACAATCCACTGACCTGATCCTCTTGACCGCATCGAAATTTTAATAACCATTCTAATTGAAACATAAAAGATAATGTACCTGTCAATAATTCATATAAAATTCGATAACCCAATTTGAGTGAGTTGTTCCAGTCCATTCTTCGGAGAGTAGGTACGTGTATTCACTTGAATAAGAAGAGTCGGTGTCCGGTGGTCAGTGAATAACTTCAACCAAAACAGGAATAACGAAATGAATTGTATGATGCACCTGAAGTGTAAATATGTGCATTTCAACAAGACCATTCGGTGATGTCACATTCTTCACGCCATAGATTTCACGATTACTGATTAGGTATCAAAAATGATTCGCATCCCAAAGTACGCTCGATTCAACTGCTTTCGTGTTTGTTTACAAAACACACCTGCACCCTTCAGGGGGAATATCGAACTACGCGAGTTGGCGCGTTTTAGTCGGCAGTTCAAGTACTTCATCGTACATGATATCGTAGGGTACTTGGTAAAAGTGGCCAAGTAACATTTTACAAATTTTACAGGAGGGCCTTCCAAAGTTTCTCTGTCTTTCTGAATCGAGAAATGGACATTAAAAATCAGTATCTTCCTTCGTATTCCCTTTTATATGATTGAAACATTTAGTGCCTTACTAAATTAAAAATCCCCCTGACATATTAAAATTACAGTGATTTTTCTGCAGAAAACGGACTTGATCAGTTTTACCAGCAGAGCATCCTCACCGAAACCCATGTTGCAGGTAGTCAATCCGCAAAATGTGTCCACCTGGCGCATGGTCAGTTTTGCCAAACAAACTTCTGTATCCCCCGTATTAGTGAATTGGAGAAAAACTGACCGTTTGCCACTTGATCATTCCCTTCATGATCACTTCTATTAGCGGAATTCTGTCCAACCAGTGGAATCGTTTGTACGGATTAATGTGATCATGTGCCAGATGATCACATTAATCCGTACTATGAATCATATTATGAAGATCACAATATCGGGCTGGAAAAAAGTTTGCATTTTGTCTCCAAATTGAAGTAAAATATCATTATAAACCCGTTTCCAGGTTATATCTGCAACAAATTCTGCACCATATTCACTCAAAACATCATTTTCTTGAAAAATGTCACTTGGTCAATTTTACCAATCACCCCACGGTATATATATATCGCACATCTAACTTTGGCCTATGTTTGCGCAAAGACAGGGTTTTTAATGAAAATGACGTTATTTGAACAATTTGAACAATCTGATCTCTGCGCGGTAAAATTTGATTAAAATGATGAAGTAGGCGCTTACCTGATCTAACGATTCGGAAGAACATTGCAGTGCAACCTAAATGTCTAAAACCGTTAATTCAGTGGAAAACAATCGTTGGATTTGAGCAAAATTTAACGTTATTAATGATAGTGTATTTCCGCATACGCACTTCCCGAGCGCTGTCACGTGTTCGTCACGAGCCACTCGCTGTGGGATACGGACTCTGGCGCTGAAGCCGGTAGAAAACTATTGTCACGTCACTGTCTCAATTCGGGTTTTTAACGAACGCTGTCAAATTTATCGAATATCTACAGCGGACGATACAGAAGCTATCGCGAGCTCCCAAAGTGAGATTGTGCGGTACCAGTGAACTTGTTCCTGGTCGATTAGTCCTTGACGGGGGGTCCCCACTCGATCCTGATTCTCCTTCCTTCTGTTCTCTTTTTATTTTCTTCGTGGGCCCCTGGCATCAACATATCCTATTTTGTTACTGGCAACACATTCTACACATCGTTGATATCCGTATCCGTAATGGACGTTCCAGACGAGTTGTTTATCCTGATTCATAGGTAAGATGGGACATCAATCACACAATATCCTTCCATCAAAAGACCATTAGGTACTTAGATTCGCGTATTCAACAGTAAAATTTTCACGTAGGTACGTAATTGACGTATACACCGTTTGAAAAACTCTGCAACGGTTCATTATCTTCTTTTTACAGATCAGGTTTTATCTACCAGTTTGTGTAAATTATTATTAATAATAATACAGATATCGAGTGAATTAATAATAATTATTAATACTTAACAATCATTATTAATCAGTAACAATAATAATTGCAGGCAAGCCATTCAAAACATCGTTGATATCCGTAATAATTATAGTTGATGGTTAATAATTATTGGTAGTTTTAATAATTAAATCGATATCTGAAAACCATGTCGAATCAGCTAGATCAGTATGAACATTAAACAGACAGGCTGCCTCACGATTCACCCTCATGTTGACGACTGCTCTCATTGTGAACGAACGGTTCTTAAAAAATCCTAAAAAAAAATACCGTTCGATTTGAATTTTTCAAATCAAATCAATCATTTATTCACAATATTGCCTGGTAGGCTAATGTGGGGAGGGAGTGGTGTTTGTGTTAGAATTTTTCGCAATATGAATTTTTCAAACTTCGTTTTGAACCCCGTTTTGGACCTAGAGTTATGGAAAGTTAGGTGGATCATTGGTCCGAACCCGTAAACCAAATTTCGTAAATTTAGCACAACCCTAACTAGGCAAAGTGCCGCGGACGGACGGATATTTTTGTGTGTCGATTTTCTGAATTTATCTTGAAACGGAAACCTTTGAGAAGTATTAACATTATCGAAGTTAATAGATCAAAATGCGAAATCCTTATTCTAACCAATCAATCAATGTTTTATTTACATAATATTGCCCATCAGGCGACTATGGTGCAAGCGTGTAAGGTGTTTAAGTTTTTTTTTTTTTTTTAAATCCACCTTCACGCCCCAGCCTCCAGGCCACCACCTTCGGGCCTCCAGCCTCCATCTTCAGGCCTTCAGCTCCGGGCCTCCACCTTAGGCCTCTAACTCCGGGTCACCACCTCCAGGCCTCCACCTTCGGGCCACCACCTGCAGGCCTCCACCGCTGGGCCTCCAGCTCCGGGCCCCCACCTTCAGGGGTCTAGCTCCGGGCCACCATCTTCAGGCCATCAGCTTCAGGCCTCCACCTCCGGGCCTCCGCCTCCGGGCCTCCAACTTCGGGCCACCACCTCCAGGCCTCCACCTTCGGGCCACCACCTTCGGGCCACCACCTTCGGGCCACCACCTTCGGGCCTCCACCTCCAAGGGCCTCGATGGACCTCTAAGGGCCGCCGTTAGGCCTCCACCGTTAGGCCTCCACCGTTAGGCCTCCACCGTTAGGCCTCCACCGTTGGGCCCCCACCGGCTGGGACCCCTCTCTGGGCCTCCACCGGCTGGGACCCCTCTCTGGGCCTCCACCGGCTGGGACCCCTCTCTGGGCCTCCACCGGCTGGGACTCCTCTCTGGGCCTCCACCGGCTGGGGACCCCTCTCTGGGCCTCCACCGGCTGGGGACCCCTCTCTGGGCCTCCACCGGCTCCAAGGGGCTCCAAGGAGCGCCAAGGAGCGCCAAGGGGGCTCCAAGGGGGCTCCAAGGGGGCTCCAAGGGGGCTCCAAGGGGGCTCCAAGGGGGCTCCAAGGGGGCTCCAAGGGGGCTCCAAGGGGGCTCCAAGGGGGCTCCAAGGGGGCTCCAAGGGGCTCCAAGGACCTTCAAGGACCTTCAAGGACCTTCAAGGACCTTCAAGTACCTTCAAGGACCTTCAAGTACCTTCAAGGACCTTCAAGGACCTTCAAGGACCTTCAAGTACCTTCATTAGTAATTCCAAGCATCAGCCCAAATCCTGAAGGCCATGGGATGATTCTGGGAATTTGATCCGGTGAGGCCGAGATGAAATTAATTAGCAGTTGGGGTCCCTACCATAGTAATATCCGTCGAATCGAACACTCGGGAAGGGAGAGGATCGCGTGTGTGGCGTGAGCGTTGGGGGTGGTAAAGAGGGTGGCTCAGGTAGTTCCTAGAAACGATAACAGGTGGCAGCGCTATTGAAGAGTGGCAGGAGGAGGATGGCGATTGAAGCCAATGGATGTGAAGCAGTAATTTAAAAATTAGGCGAATAATAATGTTATTGATAATTAAAATGAAGAAAAAAGAAAGGGTTTAGCAGGTTTAGAATGTTTTGTACATAGGGGCTTCAGGTTGATAAGAAGATTGTAAAATTAATCGTACCTAGAAACTAGATCAAACATAAAAATAAGAAATATAAATTAAACTCAATGAAGGTCACTCATAAATTCATTGAAGGCCACAGGCTATGAATCGATTCAGCTAATTTTTGGTCGAAAATGCCTTGTAGCAATAATACTTTACATTACTCAGTTAAAAAATAGAGTTTTCACACTAAAGAGACCATCGTTCCCTTAAATTGCATGAAAACTGAAATCTGGTTACACCGTTGTGAAGATCACGAAATTTCCCAAATTTCTGTATTTCGAATCGCCAAAACGGGTGAAAAATCAACTTGAAAAGGAAAATTTTTCAAATCGTGGAAATTTCCACTTTTTTCAAACGCTCATAAACCCCTATAATCCGGTACAAGAATTATAGTGGCTCCCAAATGTGTGCAAACGTGCGCAAACGGGTGCAAATTATGTTTTTTACGTGATGCCGGGGGAAAATAATTTAAAGAAAATGACATGAAAACATGAAAAAAAACCCGTTCGCGCACGATTTTTTTTCTAAATCGTATTATAGAGAACCCATAGAACACCCCCCAATTGGAATCCGACCTTAACCAGGCTTAATCACTCACTATTTTGACAGCTGTTTTCAATTTCAATGCTTAAAAGGTCTACAAGAGTTATTAAAAATTTGAAATGAACGAATAAACATTGTGAAAGCAAATTTTCCAGTCTGCGTACATTAGTATGAATGAGTTTCAGTCGCTGTTTTATACATTATCTATAGATAAAAATAGATAATGTATAATCTATTGTCTATAGATAAATATAGATAATGTATAAAACTGACTGAAACTCAGTTTCTGTGCACGCAGCTCTCCCGAACGAAAACACTGAAATTTCAAATTCTAGCAAAAATACCTTAACTAAAATACCCCAACTTTGATCGTCTCTCCAGTCCTTTGAGGAGAGACGATCAAAGGCTTTGATCGTCTCTCCTTCCTATAAAAGTCTAAATCAATTATTGGGCGATTCCAATGGTTCATTATCGAAGATAATAAACCAAAAACAGCGGGAAATGAAAAATAAAACGATAACGAACTTCATTTTCGCCCTTTATGCTCACCCACTCAAACCTTCACCAACCTCTCAGATACCATAAATAATTTCCGCCACGTTTTGACCACTTTGGCCCCACTGTGTGGCGCAAGAATGGCAAGAAAGTGTAGAAGGTGAATTTTGATCGGTGAAGGTGAATTGTGATTTTTGTTACCTTCGTGAATTTTGATCGGATTTCGGTTAAATTTTTAGGGATCATCCCGGTGAAGTCCCTCGAGGCCCCTTTCGGCGTTCATCGTAATTTCCCAAAAACGACGATTTTTAAAATTAAAACAAAAAGGCTAGTTAGTCAAGGGAATATAATTCTAACATAAATTTGGCCCTTCCTCCTGCTTACGAGGGAAACATTGCGTCTACGTCTTTGAGAACTAAAGAAAAACATTTTTTTTTTAACCCCCTCTCAAAATTTATTGGTTTACGTTTAAAAAATCGGCACTTTGCCCAGTTAGCGTTGAGCTAAAATTACAACCAATTTTTTTAAATTACAATGATCCTCAAAACTTGTCATAACTCCAGATCAAGGGGAAGGGAAAACTCGACAAATTCAAGTGGAACGGATCGCACTGAACATTTGGGCACGTTAGTCAACGGGAGCTCCATCTTTTGTTATCAACTGCGGCGCCTAGCAACCAGATAACGCAAAAAAAAAAATTCAGTGTTGTCCTGAGGTCCAACACAAAATATCCCCGTTGGATATTTCATATTTACTTCATATTTTTTACTTCATATTAAACTCGTAGATAGAGTTTATTTTTTAGAATTTTTTAAGACCATCCACAGCTCCACACCACCAACCAGCCGTTTGTTTACAATGACGGCTCAAAGTTGGAGCAGATCGAAAATCGTCAACATGATGGTAAATCATCCCTGCTCAGCTGATTCGAACAGCACATGGTTTCAGACGGCGAGTTAATTAATCATAATAATAATTATTATTTATAGTACATAAAATGATTAATTCTAACTAAAAATAATTAATGATGATTTTCACTACTTGATAAAATTTTAATAATGATGTTGAAGGATGTCGAGGGTCGGTCAAATAATTATTCCATCATTTAGTGATCTAGACAGAAGGGTGATCTGCATAAACCGTTGTACAAAATTGCAGAGTGTTTTCGTCCCGTTTTTCACGAATTTTGCCAAAGTAGGTACTCGTGAGCACAGATTCCTCCAATAACCCAAGTTTCCCCACAGTTTATTCTTCTCCTCAACTTGCCGTCTGTTCTTTCGGAAATCGCTGGAAAGTTTTCCCCTTTTGGTATTGTAAACCAACTTTCCTAAATTTGTGACTTCGTTAATCGAGCCACCTAAAAAATGACTTTGTTGACAAAGCATCAGTAGCAGATTCTGTTGTTG
Organism: Stenodema calcarata; assembly: GCA_963920205.1. Classification (NCBI taxonomy): domain Eukaryota; kingdom Metazoa; phylum Arthropoda; class Insecta; order Hemiptera; family Miridae; genus Stenodema; species Stenodema calcarata. The sequence continues at coordinate 20,919,933 of OY986060.1, forward strand.
AAGCAATGTAATTCTTGCTGGGGCCATTGAATGTACAAAATTTTGTACGCCCGCTGGAGGTTCATCAACATAAACGACGTTCGTTTGTACCATTCGACCCATATCACAAGATACTTTCTGATGATATTATGTTTAACCCCATGGAAGAAGTGTTGTGGGTGAACAAATTATCCCTATAATAAATTATTATTATCAATGATACATAAAAAAACTCGGCAAATTCTTGACACAAAGGTTTATTATCTTCTCTGAGCAGATCACCCTAATCCAATTAACGAACTGTTAGATGGAACTCTAGCTCATCATCAAAATTTAATTTGTATTATTACAACAAGGTATTATTTAAACAATTTTACAGATGAGAAACCGAATGATTGTTGCAATGTGGTCAATCCTCCACTCACGGTTAAAATTTCCAGTCTGTAGTTTACCTGGAAGATGAAAACAAAGTAGTTTGTTGGGCATCTGGGGGGTTGACCGACCTAACGGCCGTTTTAGACGCGAAGTTTAGTGTTTTTCCTAAACTTTTGCGCGCTCACTGTGAACGAACGGCTGGTCGTACAAAAATCCAATTGGTCTTTAAAAATTCGTAATTTTTCAGGTCATTCAAAAGTGAACTAAAAATTACACCGTTTCATCTGCATTTTTAGACATATGACATCGTCGATTTTTCAAAGTTCGTTTTGAACCCCTTCCCCTAGGGTTATGAAAAGTTTTGAGGCGTAAGTCCAAACCCAGAAACCAAATTTTGCAATTTTAGCTCAACGCTAATTGGGCAAAACGGCGTACGGACGTTTTTTTTTTTAAATTCGATTTTCTGAATATACGTATCTTGAAACGTAAACCAACAAATTTTGAGGGGGGGGGGGGGGGTTTAAAAAAACAGTAACTAACAGTAACTAAACATGTTTTTTAGTTACTTGTTGTGATCGCGGTGAGATCCCTGAATAGTTAAACTTTGGGCGATTCCAATGGTTCATTATCGAAGATAATAAACCAAAATGGAACATAGCGGGTGTCGGTGTGCAGTTGAGTGATTAACTATTCTAACTTAAGATAACCAACCGTATATTAACACTTTGGGCCAAAGAGTTAATATTACAATAGTGTCTAATTACTTAAATACTTACATAGCCTACCTATGGCCTTACAATAATATTTATTAAACATCAATACTATCGGTGGCAGAAAAGTATCAATCGTCATTGATACCCTTCCTCCGATATTATCGGTAGGTCGACTACGGAAAGTCCCGCCTATGCCAACGGAAAGCCGTACCGGGTTCCTAAGGGAGAACCCCCTGGCTCTAGTGCAATGCCAGGTTGGTGCAATGCGTCAGGTACTGTAGCCTGTCGCCGACAGTGGCGGAGCAAGCTCCAATCCACCGTCAATTCAAAAAAATGATCCTCAGAATATCACCGTAAGGCGAGGGATTCCGAGAGCTCATCGGGAACTCTTCTCAGTTTCCTGATCAGAGTTAATTTCGATGAAATATCCCGGGAGACCCTATGATACTGCGTCGAGTGGAACATTCGGGAAGGGAGTGGGCGGCAAATGTTGGCGGGGGGGTAGTTCTTAGAACCGGTAACAGGTAGCGACTCTGTACAATCCAAGTACTACCTGAGTACCTATCGCTACTCACCCACCTCCTGTGATAATAGATAAGAGCTTGCACTGAAAGGCTTGCAGTCGTTCTGTGCGAACTAAAAAATTCAAAAATACCTCATCAAGTAAAATAAAATTGTTTTCTAATTCAAAAAACGAGACCTAAAACTCATTTTTAAAACTGTTTTTATGAGGTCGGGATTTTGCTGTTATCCCAACGTTTTGTAATCTCGTGTACGTTCATCATATCGTTTACTTTATAGAGTAAAGTAAATCTTACGGATTCTATATGTCCCGTTTCCTTGACGATACACACTTTCGGTTCTTGGTGCTTTGTGAATTGAAATGACGCGGAGGAACTCGCTCGTTTGAAAGCTGAAAGGAAATGTCTAAGGCAAGTTTCCCTATCGTAGTCTGCAGCTCCCTCCTCCATAAACAAATTACAAATTACTCAAAACAAATGCATCCGCCTTTCAACACACACATGTGTGTATCCCGACGCTGTAGAATAGAAACACTCCACAAACTACAATCAATCGACACAATTCACACATTCACCACAAAGCTCAAAAATAAATTCACTGATAAACTTCGATCCCACCCAAACGCACCCTTCAAAAGCCCCAATGGGGAACCCACCACACGAGGCGGATCTGAGAACCCACTCACCACTTCCCACTATAAGGAATCTGTATCCTAAAAAATAAAAATAAATTTGTACATAGACCTGTAAATAACTGTATATATAAAACTGTAACTAACGATAATTTGTATATACTTGTATCTTTTGTAATTAGTGTTAAGTAATTGAATATTAAGTGTCCATAGTGTTAAGACCCACCATCCAGTCAAGAGTTTTGTATGAAAAATTGTCTCTTACCGCAATCATCCCACCACAAACCTCACTCCATGTCTCTACCCACCATCATCCCTCACTTTGTTAAACCTTTAGGGCCGTCAGGCCGGTATTGTATAAGCCCCAAACATCCTGTACAAACTTTGTATGCTTATTTCTACCAATAAATTATTCTTGATACCTATCGTGGCCTAGAGTATGGTAGCAGAGGTCCGTGGATCGAAACCACGCTCTGCTACCAGAAAGATTAGGTCGTGTCAGTGCAGATACCATCAGGTTAATGCATAACGAGGAATTGGTCATAGGTCTGGATGAGGGAACATTGAATGCAACAGAAGGATTATGTGAACCGTGTATGAAAGGCAAAAGCAAGAGAAAACCTTTTCTTAAAATTGGAAAACAGTTCACAACCCAATTACTTGAGCTCATCCACTCTGACGTATGTGGACCAATTCCTAAATTTACCATTCGATTCCATTCGATCCACGGACCTCTGCTACCATACTCTAGACTACGATAGGAATCAAGAATAATTTATTGGTAGAAATAAGCATACAAAGTTTGTATATATTTAATATCGTTATTTTGTAACATTTAACGCCGATTTTTCCAGACGTGCTGTGATTTTCGTCCTTAAGGCGGAAAGATGAGGTTCCGGACAGACAGGTCACTCCATCAGGTGTTTGCGGAGCGGCAACGGAAAGGAATACATTAACAAGACGTTTGAGGAATTTTTAGATAGTCAGGGAATTCTCCACCAGTTGTCTGCCCCATACAGCCACCAACAAAATGGACTTGTTGAGAGATCCAATAGAACAGTGCTAGATTTGACGAGATCAATGCTTGTTGCAGCAAACGTACCAAAAACATTCTGGGCAGAAGTATGTTACATTCGAATTAGGTGCCCAACTTTGGAAAGTAATCAAATTCTAGAGGAGATATGGACTGGAAGAAAAGTAAGTGTCAGACACTTACGACCATTTGGTTGCCAAGTTTTTTTTTCATATACCCAAAGAAAGGAGAAGAAAATTGGACGATCAAGCGTAGGAATGTTATTAGGATACTCCAGCGTTACAAAAGGGTACCTTTGGGATATTGAAAATAGGAAAGTAATCATCAGTAGAGATGTAACATTTGAAGAGGGAACGTACCCTTTTAAAAGGATTTTATTGGAAGAATTTTCGAATTTCGAGTTTTAAACATTTTGGACCGAGAACAATAGCTTCCTTTTCATCGAAAATTCGCTAAAATAATATATTGATTCCCCTAAACAATATAGGCAATAAGGTACTGTGAATCACAAATAACGCAAACATGAAAAATTCAACATATTTTATTTCTTTATACATAATCATCCTCTCGATTTCTTTTTCATAATGACTCATCTCACTACTCGAGCAAGTTTTCCTTAATATAACGTAGAATATGCCATAAAATGACAGGTTTACGAAGAGGGGACTATCGATTCCGTGGGTTAAGCGCATTTTAAAAACATCAATGACTCCCTCTTCACATCACCTGAACAGAAGATTTAAAAAACAAAAAAAAAAGATACACGAAGAGCAAATAATCACTATTATTATACCATACGTTTTCATGTTTTAATCATGTCTATTCATACACGTTTCAAGTCGAACGCAAATTTATTAAAATTAATAAACGGTTAATTCAATCTAAAACACGCTCCCTCTTCCTATCATTTGAATATTCATCATGAATACTCTTGACAAATAAGACGTGATATTGTTTCTCTTTCAATACACTCAAAACGATTTCGTTTCGAAATACGTTACAGCGAAGAAAAAATGTTATAAGGGTACACAACATTGTATGGGGGACATAACTTGTAACACATATATACAATAAGGGGGAATAGGTACAAATAGGAGGGATGATTTGGATACTTATATGTACATAACTGTATTTTCAAGAGTACATACACCATTATTGGAATGAAATCCAAGACATAAGCCTTAAGGGACCGTTGATTTAATAGTTCGGGGGAGAAGTCTTTTCTCATAATGATAAGTACGGCGTCGAAACGTTCAAATATATTTATGGAATTTCGATACGGGGGGAAAACTTAAAAACTAAAATCGTCGGCTGCAGATTATTGAAATCATTGTGGTTTTCTTTTATTAAATGCAGTACAATTTGGAGTAAAATGCAAGTGGTAAATATTACTTAAAAAAGACTTACGAATTATGATACCACATATGGCGTCAAAATGCCCACATCAGTTTCATTTTACTCCACTACACCCTAGATGTGAACAATCTTCGTTCAATATGCGAAAAATGAAATGTCTTCAATAAAAGTAGGTCAAAAGAACATAATCACATAAATAACGGTACAAAAAACTATACCAAACCCATAGCTTGTGGTAAAAAAAACTAGTTTTTTTAATAGCACACTTTAATAACAGTCTTTTGTACTTGTTTTTATATATGTTTAAGCCCCATAGCCAAACAAACAAAATTGGTAAACATTTGCGAGATGATATTTTACAACAGTCGTGTTGTCGAGGGTGTTTGAATCACTTTCGAAAAGTTTTCAAGGACAGATTAGTTTAATTTTATGTATTGAAATGTGTGTTGTTTAATGTTTTGGGAATACAATGCTGGGAGCAAAATAACTTGGCCGTTCGCGACGATTTCCATTTCCTTCAATTTCGTAGGTGTTTCAGGTGGAAATACGAATTTTCAATTTCTAGGTCGATACAGTACATTACGTACATTATCGTGGCAGGTGGAAGTTTTTGAAGGTAATGGAAACCGTGTATGAACAGCCTGTGACCGTTGAGATTTTTTTAAAATTTTAAACCTGGTGGAGTAGTACAGTTTGTCGACTGTTTGAGCAGATTAGAAGGTTTTGAATGTCTTAAACATCTTTCGAACCAACTAATCCACTGGATTCTTCTTGCAACTGGAGACACCACTATTGGACCAGACACAACCTCTCACTGTGTACGGAACAACAAGGATTTTCGGGGAACTCAAATGTACAATCATTCGAAAGTCTCCATTCAACGACTTGGAAATTGCAGGGAGTTGAGTTTTTCGGGCTGATTAAACCAAAACAATCAGAATTCATCTCCAGACACCTCAACAAGCTGTACCTACTACCCGTAAGTGAAAACTAGCACATGGACCGTATAAGACTTAATTTGAACATTTATAAAAATGAACGGAGACAAAAATCTGGATGTTGAGAATTTTCCAAAAACGAAAACATCGCCTGGACGACGCACATATCAAATATCATCTTCACCAAAAACATGGTCGTCAAATCCAGCTATTAGTATACGAAATACTAAATTAACCGGAAGTAATAAATTGAATTACACTTCAGAACTAGTAAAACTGAGTTAATTACGAACACTTTGAAATCCGTCCAGATTGAAGCATTTCGACGAAACAAACCCGCATTCACGAGCAATTTGGCTAACCCAGCTAGAGTCAATAGTTACCCCCAGATATCTTCTTCAGATATTCGCTTGAAGTTATCAAATCTGACAATTAGTTACTACTAAAAGCCCCGATATTCAATTTAATAGTCACTTGAAACGCGAACATCTCTAAGACAATAGGAAAGTACCACCATATGAAATTCAACCGTAAAATAAATAATTTATAATTAAAAAATAAATCTCGTATATTTATAAAAATTTATCAGAACGTTTGCATGTTTTTTTGTTTTGTTTCTTCTCTACTTTTTTTCTCCCAAAACCTGTTTTAAAAGTCAACTTTTCAGGTACCTAATAATTCTATTTACATTGAGGAATTGAACATAATAAATAAGTATAAAGTCAAGTTTGAGGGAGTTTTACAGCGCGCAGGAAGAGGGAGCTGCTCCTTTCCTTCATTTCTCATCGGCGAAGTGAACACTGCTATTTGAGTTGAGTTCTGTCCCAAAGGTTTAGAAGAGGTAGATTTCTTTGAAAGGTGGGAGCTGGGAGGAAGGGGATGTTACTTCAGTTCCTGAAAACAAAATTAGATTTGCGTTCTGAAAAATGAGACAAAACAATAGGTCCATGCATGAAAAACAAAATGTTTCACGACAGTCAATTATTTTCTGCAAAGGTATAGGATATAAATCAACATTTAGTCCGAATCGTGATTGGCGTCACAAGGATAGGGAAGGAAGTTATCCGAAGTTTGCTATCATATCCAGTTGTTAGGGATAACAAGTGCCCAGGTCGGAAATTCGCGTTTCTGACCCCAAATTCGTTTTTAGCGCCCTTAAAAACCCCCTCAAGGGCCAATTGTCAGGTCAAACTTATTCTGATTAAAGTGGAAATTCACAAGAAAGAAGCGAGCGTTTGAAATATTTCGTTTGTCAAGATTAGGCGGGACAGCTGGGAAAACGGCCGATGGCAGACTTCTCGTGGTTTCAGTACGTTGGTACTCCTACAAGCGTCAGCCAATCCACCGTCATCAATCCTCATTTACCCGCAAATTTACAAACTGCCTTATCTTCGATAGTGAACCATTGGAATCGACCAAAGATTTTGTTCATTTTCTATAAAGTCAGGAGAAGGTAATTTTCGCGCATGAGGCCAATTTTTGCCCTTTTTGAAGCATCTTCTTTCAAAAATTAAAAATTTAAAAAAAAAACGAGCGCTCACCCTATTGAATTGGGAAAAACGTGGTACCTATGTCGCGAATACTGAATTTTTCAGGAGCGCTTGACATTCAATAGTTTTGTTCCATCTGAGTCCATGACAATTAGTTAGGCAGATCGCTTTGTGGTCTTCATTGGTGATGTACTCAGTCATAGCTATCAGGTCAGCCTTTGGTTTGGTTCAAAATGGGCAATGTTTCGGTGAACAACGGAGGCACAAATCACAGGGGTTAAATGACGACGTGGTACTAATGAAAATCTGATGAGAAGCCCATGGCCTTAATGTGTTGTGGGCTTCTCGTAAATGAACCGTTATGGGATCAACCCGTCATCTGAGACTTTGTTTTGTTTTTAAACCCTCTAGAAATTTCTTCGCAACATACCACGTTTTTCCACATCACTAATTCCAGAATCGGCTGGAAAGCACACAAGTGGCACATTCTGTTGAGGGATATTCCAACAACTGAAATTACCTACCGTTGCTGGTGTCTACATGCCACGTTCTTCTATGGAATGTAACATACCGCGTTTTCCCCGCCACACATTCAATTGTTGGCCACATAGGAGTGTTTACGCGATTATATTGCCTCCCACCCAGTCTACTCAGGGTAAATTCTGATTGAATATGTATTGACGAACATGATCAGGCCACCTCTATATAGATCTGCCGTCTGGTCCCCATTCTCTATAGTCTCTCAAAAAAGCATCAAAACCTGATGAATAGGGCCAAATATAAAAAACGTTATACGGTTTCCAAAGCTCATAACAGTCGGGCGGATGGTTATTGAGGTGTCGACCCATGGCCTTGCACATCCTTCCCCCTATATTTCATGTAGGCTCCACACAGTGACGAAAAATGTTCGCTCAATCTCCTTAGTTGAGAGTAGTTTTTGGTAAGCCATTCGACCGATGGATAAATATACCAATTTATACCAGACATGGTTAATACTAAGTTAATAATACTCGGACACGCGCCACTCTCTCAAGCTTTGTTTTTCAGAAACCTGTCCCTACTCAACTAGACTGTAGTAGGTCTTGTAACCAGATGTCATGCTCGACACCTTCATCAACAAGAAAATTATTCATTAACTTCGACTTTCCATGTACGTACTCCACAATATCACCAGAATTCACAGACTCGGAAGCCCCCTCTAATAAACACTCTAATAAATGAATTCCTTGAGTAATTTACCTGAGATCAGTGTCGCCAGTAGTTATTTGAGTTGAGCCTGTTGTTATTACTGTTGTAGTTGTTATTCTTGTTAGATTTATAACGATATTGTCTGTAGAAATCTGGTCTAGGTCGAGGGTTCCAATTGAAATTACGATTCTGGTATTCTTGAAACCGGTTCCGACTCCTGTCTTTGTTCATATTATTCATATTGCTGTTGTACTTCATTTTCTTGACCTGCCAAACAACAATACAAGACAAAAGTAAGTTAACAGCATGAATTGGTGGGCAATCCATGGGAGCTGAAAATGAGAGATTATTATATGAAGGGTACAGGGGAAGAAGAGTATAATTCCACTATTTGTCGATTTGGAGCTTTCAATGCCATATAGTGGCTTTCTGGGAGTAGTTTCACGAGGTAGGTCGGTATTGGTGAAAAACGACTCCGTTCCTATGAAAATAGCAAGTAAAGAAAGACTGCACAGCGGAAGAAGGGTTTCACTCCTTGAGGTTGTCCAGAAGGACAAGTCAGAGTCCTTTTCCCCCCCCCCTTAGCGTTGGAGTAAACGTGAGATTGACATCATCTTTCCGTATCAGTTCGCGAATCTTACCTGGTGTTTTCGTTTACCTACATACAGTGGACGGTCATAACTTCACAGTGGTTTTTTATTATTGCCATAACGATGGATAGTGACGAGGCGGTTACCAGTGACAGTGGTGACGAGGAGGCAAGTGAGGGAGCCAAAGAAGATAAAGAAATCTGACAAATTACGCGAAGTAACGGACAAGTTAAGGGCTACAACTCAAGAGTTAGGGCCGAACTGTAAATGCCAACGTCATCAATGTTTCCGTGTGATTCCAGAAGAAGAAAGAAATCGCATTATAAGGCGATTTGATGGTCTCGGAAGCTACTATGACCCATGTAAGCACCTAGGTGGGCTCATTTCCGTATTGCCTGCTCGGCGTTCTACACCTGAGGACGCACGGTATAACCAGGCAAGTTATGCTTATCGTGTGCGTATATTTAAAGATGGCCAATTGCAAGATGTATCCGTGTGTTTGAAAGCTTTGAATAGGTACACCAGCACAGCCATCGGACCGAAAACAACCAAAAAGGGAAAAATCGTTGAAGTACCACACGAGATGCAAGCCACTCTTCCTCACAACTGAAACCTCTTCAAATACACCAAAGTTCATCACAATTTTTACTTAGGGAGGATTCACGAGTTTTTTTTATAGAAGCCTGCGAACTTGTGAAAATATCAATGGTGACGAGTAGATTGATGATGTTCCTATGGACGAAACAGACAACTGACCCGCTTAAACTGGGGAAAAACGGTTTTATTCCGCGTTTTATTGAAGTTTATAAACTTCAATGAAAACTCGGGAAAATTAATATAAATATTAATTTTCCCAAGTTTTCAGGAATCACAAAAAAACAGTTTTAATTGGTATCTCGTGCCTGAATCGACTTGAGCAGTGTTGGGGTTGCACAGTCGAATTTTTTACAATGATAATTTTAGACTAAAATAATATTTTTGAATAATATTATAATAATACTAAAATAATATAATAATACTATATTATAATGCTAAAATAATATTATTCTGTGTTAACGGTGACGGCAAATAAAACATTTACATGATGGTTTGGAATAGATGATAATTATTTTTCATACCTTGGCAATTTATCCTGAGATGGTAATGTTAGTTTTTGCTGTCCTGAACATTTTCCAATTTTGGAATCATACCCTTCATAATAAGGAACGTATGAAAATGTGTCTTTTCGGTTCGTTATCAGCTTCTACTCATTCAAAAGTCATGAAAATGTGTCCCAATCTTCAAACAAGTGAGGCCTTCAGGCTCAAAAGTGGATAAATCGAAGTTTTACTTCAAAAATTCAATTTCGTTTTTCACAAGTTTTAGAACTGAAATTCAACTGTAACAGCGTTAGATATAGCATCAAAAGTTAATGAAAAATTCAAATAGCAAAATCATAATTATGTTATGTGAGAATCAATTAAGGATCATAAACAAATGAAATCGTGTCATAACGACAGGTTAAAAATTATTATAAGCTCGCTGAACGCGTTTTGTTGGTCCTCCTGTAAAGTGACTAGGAAGAAAATAGCAGACATCCTATTTTATAGGTATCAAATCAATACCTACAATAAAACAGTATATTGGCATATTGACTGTATGGAAGAACACACCTTCCCTCTATCCATCGAATCCAACGGGCTCCTCGATCTTTTGTTGGCCTCTCGGTCTTTGATGATTTCTTGGTCCAATTGAGAGCGATTACCGTTCCACGAGTTGATTCCTAAAAATTCATATGAAACGTTAAGAAAATAACAGAAAGATTTGTTCGATTCTACAAACATTCTAGTTCCTATTGTAATTATACACAGAAAATTGAACATCATTTGAAAGTTTTCTTTGTAAATAATTGATTGTGTTGTTTGGTGGCCCTTATGACATAGGTATTGAGTATTTACAAATATTCACAATAAGGTTGATCGGTTATTGACTATAATATAAATTCATAAAGACTAGGGCCTACCTGTGTGGCCGTAACCCTGGTGAGACATTCTGAGGAGGGATTGAACAGTGCTGTTTTGCGTCAAACTGTTCTCTCGTGGCCTTTCTGGCGACTTGTCTTTGTCACAGCTGCAGCAAACATGGAAGGACAAAAACATATTTTTCTTATTTAGAAACCCCCACGTTATGTTGAATAGAAGAAGTAGAAAAACTGTTGAGAATTAGAATAGAAACCATCTCCAGAAAAATACCCTCTCATGAATCAGCGTATTTTGACTGAATCGAATGCATTCAATCAAACCTTGGATGATTTGCATGGAGACCTTTGCATGGATGATTCATATTTCATTAAGCATATCTACTACATCTTAAATCGTAGCCCAAGAACCAAAACGTTTTCAATTGGAACGCATGCTGGAAGATTTGCTAGATAAATACGCTTCAGAACAATGAAAAATAAATTGTACGTATTTACCTACTGACTTTTCAAGACCTTAAATTACTTTAACCGAGTGCCTTGTTTTATGTGATATTGAACTGTTCACTGAACTGTGTAGATATGTTGAAGCGGAAACTGATTACCTACATTATAAAAAGTAACCAAACTTTTACAGGAAGTTTTCAATCTTTAGCATTCCTATAATTTAGGGTGAAGGCATTCTAATAAATCGTTGTCGAAATTCTTATTGAAGACGGGGGTTTTGGGGAGTTTTAGGGGGGAAAATTACCCATAAATTCCCAAAATGAAACAGTCTGACAAGTGACACCTCATTTTAAAGGGAGTTTTTTAGGCTCAACACGGTGGTGAAGTCAGAGATGCGATATCTTATTCAGTTCTCAAACTGGAGCACTTTGAAGGTGAAGAAACGTGGTCGTTACTTGAGATCTTCTTCACGTTTCATCTGCTCTAACCTGATGACGGAATGAGATATCGCAATTTTGACTTCACCATCGTGCTCAGCGTTGATAATTCTATAAACTGAGGCGTTACACGGCAAAAAAAATTGTTATAAAACCAGTAATATAGAGACAGTCTACATAAAACCAGTTATTTCTTCGAAAATTCACTCTTATAGCCATGCTGCATGACTGTAATTTTTTTTCTTTTTTATATTAGAACAGACAAAAATCATGGATTAATTATATCATGGGCTCAAGAGGAGAATGATATTAGTATAGCGAGGGTGAAGTGGCAACAAGGCCTACCTCAAATGGTCTGTACACCATGACCTAAGTGGTTTTTTTTTAAATTTTACAGGAGACGAAAAAAAACTGTTCAATTTTAAAATTTGAGAACATATACGAGAATGTTTGCAACTATGGAAACTTCTGGGTGCCAATATATTACACAGACAACTTACGTGATGATGAACAATTTTGATTACTTTTAATTTGAATCCCGCTGAATAAAGAAGTCAATATGCCCAAAAATGTCAGTTAGGCCATGTTATTCTGTACTATTTGAGTTAGGTCACGTTGACCAGCCCTATCTCAGGTAGGCCGTGTTGTTCAGCCCCATTTGAGGGAGGCCTTGTTGCCACTTCAACCACGATAGATGAACCAAAATCGATCGACCGATCGTTCTCATGAAAGATAAACGAAAGGTGTGAAGGGGATCATTTGCACCTGGTAACAGACCACTTTCCCGATGATACACTTCCAGCGGGCGACGGCAGGTCCGTCCTGGCGGGCGTCGACTGCCAACTTTTCTCCACGTCTACTTTGACTTTGACGGGTCCCAGAGGAACCGGAGGCCGACTGCAGGTATCGCCGTTCCTCTTCTCTTGGGGTATCGTCACTTCTGGGAGACCGTTTCTGGCTGACTCCTCTTCTGAGAGAAAGACAAGAACAATTCATTATTGATTCCAGGATCACTGGACGTGATACGAGCTAAAACAAGAGCATGAGGGATCAACCTGAACACTCTAACGAGCAAACCTTCCCAATGTATTATTTTTATGGCTCATTACTTGCTCGCTTAACTCAAGCTTAACGCCTAGTTATGGCATAACTCGAAAAACAAAGACATGGCAACTGCAAACGCCATTTAATGCAATAACACTAAAAATCTTGCACAAAACAGGCGGTAAAGGCGCATTTAGGATTCCACGTACAGTAGGCCAATGATTGGATTGCACTGAGGTTGTTACGCGGTCATTTCTAACTGGCAGATAGATGTGTTTTAACACAATTTCTAGACTCAAGTTCAAGAGAGGCACAAGAGGGACTCACCTTTTGGTTCACTCTTTGCCCAACCGTTGGTCGTGACAGGCGAGCTCTGGGACGGGGTGGGAGCCGTAGCAGATGTAGCAGGTTTGAAAGGTGTAGATTCACTTTCGGAGTCGCTCGACTCTGAGAGGTAAGGTACTAAACTGGGTCCGTCACTATTGAATGTTCTGAAAGCAAGAGAGAAATTTATAGTGCCAATATAATGAACCCACCAAACATTTTAAAAGACCTGCAAGTTCATAGATCTATTCCGTTGTTGAAGTCGCTGAACACGTTGACTGCGAAGCTAAAATACAGGGAACCTTAGCCTCAAGCCAAAATTTTGGTTTCCTCTAAAACTATCAAATAGCTATTTCAAGTTGAATTTATTCGTCAAAATGTGACGTTTGTCCAAATTAAAAAAGAAAAAAAATAAACACCTCGATTCGATATGAAGACCACAGGGGAAAAACGGGCTAACTCGAATTTTTGCGAAAAATGTGTAAAAGACGGTTTGTGATAGATTTTGGCATGGCGAGTTCAATGATCGCCCCAAATCAGGGGAAAAACGGGTCCTAACGGTCGATAAATGCGTTTGAAAAAACGTGTACAGGGGAAGAACGGGCCCTGACAAGCGCTTCAGGGGAAGAACGGGCCATCTTTTGCGTTTCCACCGGGCGAAAACCCATGAAACCCATGAAAACTAGACGCCTGCGTGAATTAGTGGTCGAAGCCCGTCACCCAAGGTTGGTTTTTCATCGCAATTCCTACAATGGAGCATTCTGTAGTTCAGTTGTGATTCCGAACCCCCAAAAAAAGCGGATCGGCGCGAAAAAGAAGAGCTGTGTTGGAGCGAAAACATCACCTAATCTTCCTGAAAATTTATTTCACTTCCCCGAGGTAGCCTACACAAAAAGAATCAAACTTTCAAAGGAAAAACAGACCTTAAAACAGTTTTTGCGGAGCAAAAGCGAAGAAATTCTTCTCCAAACTAACCCGCAATGCTCATTTAATTGGTCTGCTAGCCCGTTTTTCCCCTGCACAAAGGGGGTTTTGAGTGTATTTTGATTTTTTATTTCCATTAAATACGATATTTTTTCAATTTGTTGTCATCAACATGTTCCCTGATACCTGAAGACCTAATCATTGTTAGAAAAGTCCAGATTTAGCATTTCAGCTGTTCCCAATAGCGTTTTTGGAACTAAAACCGCCCCCCTGAAAAATTGAAAAACCAGGCGTTAGCCCGTTTTTCCCCTGTGGTCTTCATATGAAGTCGACTTTTTTCGTTTAACACGATGTATTTGAGTCGACAATTGCTCTTCTTGAAGGACCATTCGAATTCAAAAAAATCTGAAACTCGGAGATCCTTTCACGGTGATCACGAAAGTAGTGAGGAAGAAATGGGGGTTTCAGATATCTGCCTCCCTCTGGCCCCTCTGACGTCATCACCACCTCCCTTTGCTACCACCCGATCACTTAGCCAGCCAGCCCTCTGACGTCATACGCTCGTGCGTCATAGACTTTGACGTACTAGTAACTAGTAGGCCAACTGTTGGCCTCCTGCCAGCCGTCTGACGTCATACGCTCGTGCGTCATAGGCTCTGACGTAGTGGCCCGCCGGTCGCTTGTGTTCTGACGTGATCTGAGGGAAAGGGTGAATCAAGGGAACAAATTTTTCCCGTTTCAGTTCATGTGCCTAAGCAAAGACATAAAAATGTCAAAAACTATGTAAAAACACAAACGGTGGGTACAGCTTTCGTACAAGTACGCAACCACGAGGGACATTTTATGTCTTTGCGCCCCCTCCCATCAGAAACTTATATGAAGCTTGCATTCGTGTTGACAATATAAATTATTGAGAATGATCACCTGTGTGTAAACAATTATTTAAACAATCACGCTCATACCGCAGCTTGTCGGCCACGCACTCCACAGTGGTTAACGTAATATCGTTAGGTAAATCGAGAGCTATCCAACGAGTGGTGAACGATTTTTGTACGATGATAACTGGCGAAGTTAAAGTTCCGTAGCAACGAATCGGTTGTAAGCGAAAATCATCAGAAATATTTTCGAGACGCTTCTTAGTTACATTTTCGAGTTTATGTAGCAAAGTAAAGAGAAAAAAAAAAAACAGTTCTTCAGTTAGACTCATTTTGGGTCTTATCGGCCCCAGGGAAGGAATTCATGGCTCAGGGTCTAACCGAAAAACGTTTTTTTTCTTTCTTGGAACATCTACTGCATCCCACTGAATGTTTTCATCAAACTCTAAGTTCTGATTCTCATCACCATCCGAATCTTCACTATGATCACTATCATCTATAGCCGATGAAAACAAATCATTGAGATCTTCCAACTGTCTCCAATATTCAGCAATTGCGTCGTCATCCATTATTTCTCCAATCTAATATGTACTATTATCACAACTATTATCACAAGAAAGTCGAAATTTAATATCACTGGTGACATAACAGTAGAAGAATAATTATTATAATCAAACAAACCACCCTTCTTGAAGTAAACAGAGCAACTAGCAATTCGAAATGGACTGTGTGAACATGGAATAAGACTTATTCCATGACTCCACTTCTTCCACGACTGTAAATAAAATACCATAGAACTGAGATACATTTCGTGTTTTCTCAAAAAAGGCCGCTAAAACCTCATAAAGGTGTAGGTAACATCCTAGACCCACATTGGGAGAGTTTTGCTAGACCGATTTTGGGTCTAATTGGCAGTCAACGTGTTAAAACCAACAACAATCCATAAGGCAAACATATTACTCAATCTTATTACTTCGTTTTCTGTGGCGTTTTACTGGTACCAGGCTTTCCTAGACTCGATGTGGAGCTCGAACTGTTTGACGGGGGCGACTGAGGGCGAGACGATGTGCTTATGCTGGATGATGATGATGCCAGTGAGGGTGACGATGTGGAGGTGTTCATAGGCCCATGGTTACTCGACAGGTTGGGCGCTGATTGTGATAATTTGACGTTCATGTTGAATTTCAACGGTGACAACCTGTAATGAACATAGCAACGTAAATTTAAAAAAATTAAAAAACAATTATATACCCAAGGCTAATACGGTTATTTCTTAGTAGTAGGTTATCGAGTAACAGCGACCGTCTGGTAATAGGCCGTGGTATTAGGTTGTTTCGGGTAATAGGTTACCGGCGATTCGGGAACCTTTCCAGCGCCCAACGCGGACTGGATTTCCACTTGATTTTCAGGCTCACATCCGATCTTGATTCATTTTTACTTTCATTCACTTTATGTTGTTATAATTCCTACATACTGATGCATGTCTCTTGGCGCTCTGATTGAAATAAGTGCAACAGTGAAAACATAAGTACCTACACAAAAAATAAGCTTGAAAAATACAGCTGAAATCGCACCGAAAAAATAAGGTACCTTCTTATTGGAACAGACACACAAATTAGTGTACTCAATTGACAGTAATCTCGGAAGAATTGAAATTTCTGGCGACTTCCTTCACCACAAGAGCTTGTTGGTAACTAACTCAATACTCACTCAAATAACTTGTCGACAGTTATGATTGCACACCTTTCACGCATTCGTTTTCCGTAACCTATTACCTGGTATTAGGTCCTAGCCAACCTATTGCCAGGTAGTTAGTTCGGCCAGCGGCAAAGAGGCCCTCAAAGGCCTTTTCCCCAAGTTCTCAAAACAGTTATTCCGGTAATAGGGTTCTTCTGGTATTAGGTTACTTGATAGTATTAGGTTGTTTGAAGCGGTTACGTTAAATATCTCCCACCCCTAGTAGGCTCGTACAATCCGCAGTTGGATGCAAATATCCGATCAAACAAATTAAACGGATTCACGTAGGTCGTACGACTAGTCGCTACTGTCTATAGCAGTATTTGAAAGTTTAAAAAAATATAAATTCGGTTTCAAGTCGTACGACTGCGGTTTTGTCGTACGAATTGCAGAAAATGGTCGCCTGGTCGAGCAAATGGGCGTTTGCTAATTGGACACACATTTTGACCGTACGATCCATCGCTGGTCGGACTAAGAAGGTTCAATGAGGACATGGCGTGACAAATTATTACCTAAAATTTATGATGATAAAAATGAAGACACATAACAACTTGGGGTAAATTGCCACTTCTCCGCACTAAATCCTCCTTCTTAGGATTACTTCAATCAACCAAAAAATCAGTTTAAATGAAGAAAGTGTACAAATTATAGTAGGTGGGTTATTTACCTTCCGTACGACGATTTTGAAAGGGGGCTCTTCAATTTATCTGCCGACGCTGATTTGAAAAGGGATCCTAAAACATAGGAGTAAATTTCATGAATAAACAAAGAAAAAAACATTAGTAGATTTAATCATAAAAGAGGTTGATATAATAGTAAATTGTCATCTGTACATGGTCATAGTGAATGTCAACCAAGAATCAAAATGTGATCAATTAATGGACACTTACCATTTGTTGCACCGTTGGTCAGCAGCGTTGGTTCTACTTTGGTAGAAATTTTATTCGTGGCTTTGTCCTTTTCTTTGGCGAGTTCTATTGAATCAAGTTCGTACATGAGTATGTACGGGTTAGTGCTAAGGACACCGGACAGGGGCATCTGCCGTACCTGTAGATATAGAACAGACATTAAAATCAATGAATCTTCGAGATGAAGTGTAAGTGGGAGGGATTAGTTGACATTTTTCGAGATGGTGGGGGTTGATGGGGAATCCGAAGCATGTGCATGGTATGAGGGGATTACGACAGGGGGATACTAACTATACCTGACATAGGCTGGACGTTTCAAAAAATTGTGAATCAGTTTTTTAGACATCTTTGAAGTAAATCTGGGAGTGGCACTGTATTCATACGACCAAATACTGACGACATGGCGCGACCAATTCCTATACCTACATAAGCAGTTAAATCTTCCAAAACGACATGGTCCATGTATCTACACAGCTGTACCTACTAGGAATTACTGAAATCTTTTCCTTTTTGACATACTATTCCTACCGTGAATATGCACTTTCATCCATACAGGGCATGGGAATAGGAGAAACGAATGAAATCCCTAGTAACACAAACATTTTACAATCCACTCATAATAATAAGTACTCACCGAACTGTCGTCAAACAGGTAGTAGTTGCCATTTGACGTGAGACCTACTGCAGTGTAGTGACCACAACTCGACGAGTGGCCGTGGTGGTTGACCATCGCAACAAGCTTGTACCTAAAAACACCGAAAATCAACAGTTATTTAGCAATCTTTAAAAACAGTTACAGTTGCCTTAAACAAGGTTAACCCCAAAGAATTACCAAATTAACGGAGATTACTGCTTGCTGTGTTTCACCAGAGGGGGAATCTCCCGTCCAGGCAATTTGAGTTTAAACGGTCAAAATTCGGCAAATTAACTTAAAATTAAATTAAATTAATCTCCGTTATCCCCAATATGGCATTTATAAAGCATAATTTAACCGACATTTGGCCTGGTGAAAGACGATAGCTGCCTGTTCAGGTTTAACTCTAGACGTCAACTGTAACGAAGATTGGATAACCGCCGTTAATTAATTTTTCAACAATCCAGTAGCGTGCAGAGTTTGTAATGGTCTTCAGAAGCTGAAAACTGGGATATTGAAGCATCCTCATATAGCATATCAGACTAGATTTTGATTGGACTAGTTTCTCTACTGTAGTGAGAGTAGTTAAGATTCCGTATCCCTCTTTCCATGAAATTGAACACTGCATAATATTACATCACACCTGGTAATCGCTCAGTTTTTCATTTTACTTACTTGAGTTGTGAGCTGATGGATGGCCTATGTCGGAATTTCGTCATATCTAACCATTGTTTGATAGTTATGTGCTTGTTATTTTTACCGCCGAGCACTCCAAACCTGAAAAAAGCCATTATAATTGAATATCACAGAGTCCAGTTCTTACTCGTAGTTTATCAGCAGCTTTCTAGAGTGCTAAGGTTCAGAGGGACGATCGACATACCGTTTCAATTGGACGCAAAGGGCTTTAGGAGGTCGCTCTAAGGAGAACTTCTTTGTCGCAGCGACTCTTCTTTTGCACTGTTCACATTTGTAAGCATGGTCACCGTCATCACCTAACCTCTCCCTCGCGAAGTAATGTTCCAACGCCTCTTCCACCGACGACGCTGTCCGGATGTCCAGGATGAGATCTTGAAAGTGTTGGAAGGTGGTCGATATGTGTTTGCACTCGAGGCAAGTGACTGGAAGGACGAGAATATCAATATTTCCATAACATGATAAATAGGGCAACAAGCATCCAAACTAGGTGTACAGGTCGTAATATATGTTCAAACATGACATTAGAGAGTTCCAGGAGATAAGTCCGCTTTGATAGGAGCAGCTGCTGAAGGCTTATCCTAGGTTGACCAAGAACTAGCGAAAGGCGGGTTCACATGGAGCGGAAAGTACGGATTGCGTATTGCTCTGTGATTGGTCAAGGCCATGGAAGTACACTCCCAACCTTCGACGCTGACCAATCATAGAGCAATCCGTACTTTCCGCTCCATGTGAACCCACCTTAACCCGATAATCTCAAACATGCTCAGTTCTAGAGTGACGTTAATAGCGTTATCATCATTCTCGTCCAGGCCCTATACCACGTTACAATGGTACTCATCCGCTTGTAATCCCAGACCCTGAGAGTGACGTTAAGCAACGCCGTATTTTCCGATTTTAACACGTTTACCTTAACAAACGCTTGGACTTAGATTTTATACTTGACAACTCAGTCAACGCAGTTCTCAGTAAACTCGACAACTGGCGAACGAACACTGACACAGGCAGGAAAACCAATCACTGTTATACAACATAACATGTTGCGACACGACCTAATAGATCCTCACGATAAAACCGCCCTATCTTTAATAAGATGAGTCCCGGTGAGGTAGATAAGGCAGACCTATCGAAGCGGACTTATTTCCTCTCTATTGCGGCAACCTCTTAATAAAATTAATCAGTTTTTCGAAATAATATTTTGTAATATAACATACTAGGTAAAATAAATGAGCAGTAATACCTTCTGTTCGAATGTAGCCACCAAATATTTGCCCGAGTGGAGTTGTTTCTTTGCTCAGGTTGTCAAGCCTGGAACGAATGACAAAATATGTTACCTACTATAAACCTTTAATTACCTATATCCTATTCCATTTTGCTAATAGTCTAAACAGTCAAATGTCCTTAAAATTGAATAGTAGGTAAGACGTCACAAAGCCCACAAACTTTGGGAGAGTCAGCCACACCCGAGGCACGTGAAAGTGGACTTCTACACTACAATGCGAAGCTGGAACTGCAATGCACCAAACCATGGGCGTAGCCAGACTAATTTTTGTACTGAGATTTGATCTTAGGAGCAGTCTACTGGGACAACTGCCTATTTCGCCCAATTAGGTCAAGAGGATATGGGTTAGTGGGTTTTTATTGAGTGAAACCTCACACGGCTGCGGAGTGCGTAAGTCTTTTCTAAGATTTTCTCACTGTTACCCTTAAAAAAGCCTTGTCCTGAAGGAGCAGTAGGCCTTCCATGCAGTTTTCATCTCGTGTAAATAGCAAGTGCATCGTTAGTTGGTTTTAAACGAAATGAAACGCACACCAACACCATTCATCACTTTCCAATAGTTTCAACAAAACAAATCCAGTCATGCAGCATGGCTGTAAGAGCGAATTTAACAAATTTAGTCAACTGTCAAATGTCCTCAAAATTTAATTATACCACCTGCGACGTCACCAAAGCCTCAAACTTCACTTAAAAACCAGGATCTTTCAGTTAGTCACGAGGTAAGTTACGTCAAAATTGTTGTCATAAAATTGTTAGATGGTTTCAAACGAAATGAAACGCACACCAACAACATTCAACACTTTCCAAAAAAAAATCTCTACTCGAAATGGAAATAAGTCTGATTCAAGATCACAAAGGTAAGCGATGTACTTATACCTTTCCATCGAGGCAGAGAGCAGGAAAGCCCAAGCTCACTAATAAAAGCTCTACCTATATTTGATCAATCATTTTCGGTGATAATTTTACCTGTTGCCATTGAATCTCGAAAGGTATGATCGCTCCATGCCTTCGAGTAGGTACCGAAGAAATTCGTGAGCATCTTCTTGGTGACCAGGATTCAGGTGTTTACATATAACTGAAACAAAACGTTCGAAAAAATCATACCATTTTACCAGCACTAATGCGTAGATACATCTATAAACTGATGCCCTACACTACAAATCATTGACAACAAATGCGAGAAACTTACGTTTCAACTTTGAATAAATATTGGATGGTTTGATGGCGGTTCCTGCCATCTTGTGAGAAGACTGAAGGGTCTTGGCCATGGCGCAAATCAAACATTCGCTGTGCGTCATTCCATCTGCAGAAATACAAGAAGATAAAGAACGTCAATGGAAATATCATTAGTGTATTTGTTTTGCGCATGTTTAACGAGAGGTGTTTGGTGAGCGTCTCGCTCAACCCAATTTCCATTTTTGGAATATTTTCTGAAACGGGACTCCAATCCTCAAATCCCTCTAGGGATTTCGGAAAAACGACCTGCTTGGTGCTTCTGGGTGAAAAATCTGTGTACTGATAATCTGATTTCTGTGCTTCGTAGAGATAGTGATAATATCTCTATGTTGAAGCTCTAACATAACAATATAATATAATATTAACATATTATGTTAAAATAATATATTAGAGTCCAGTAAAATTAGACATGAAGGGGCCTGGGGAAAGCTAGAAATTGTTCTAAAACCTTAAGGTAGTCTTGAAAACGAGTAATCTGAGTTTGTTCCACCTTAACTTGAAGATGAGGCTTCCTGGTCATTTTGACGTCATTAAATAGGACATGATACTACAATAATATGTAAATAAAGACAGTTCATGACCAAACAGTCTCGCTTTTCATTCCAATAGCTAGTGTTTTCGTGAAGTTCATAGTTGTTCTATTTGATGGCACTATAAGTAATGTAGCTTACTTACCATGGTGTCACCAGTGACACCATGTCTTGCGCAGCTTATTTAGCGTGGTGACACCTATGTGCAGTTTATTTACCTGTGACACCAAGCCTAAAAACCTCCATATTTTCACCACAATGGAAATATTACTAAACTACTACTACTACTAAACGTTGTTGGTGCACTATCTGAGACTTTCCATTCAAAGTCTCAGGTCTGTAGGACTACTTCAAAAGGAAGTGATGAAGAAAAAATGTTACGGAAAACGGGAGGTGAGCGCGTAGCTCACCCAACACCACAGGCCTCCGTTTAAGCGGTGACAATCAGATTTGTTTAAAGTTGTCTGTATCCTTTAAATGAGATTCGTGTTGTAGCTGATGTAGCTATAAGGGGCAAGCAGCAGGAATTCCCATTCTGGAAGCTTCACTGTTAAGAGTAAGGACTAAATATTGACCATTGAGGATGCCAATGAAGAAAACGAACAAGAACAAGAATTTAGAATCAAAACGAAAAAAAACTTACTCATCATTTCGCATTTTGTGAAATGAGCCTTGTCACTCATCAGCCAGTTAACGAAAGCAGGAACATGGAAAAGGGCCTGTGGAAACGAAGGCACGTCAGTAAAACCAATAAATGTCATTTCTAACTGAAAATTGAATGGAATAGGACCTGCCATATTTGCAGTCATCACACATCATATTTATATCACAGTTTATATTTCGAGGAGTAGGAAAACATAAATGTAGAGAGGTACCTGAAGGGTCGAGTTTAGGTAACATGTGTTTCCCAGGTTGACAAAGCCGTTTCCGATTGGAACGGAATTGCTTTTCCAACCGACAACAACTGCCTCTGAAGGGAAGAGAGTAATCTTGGGAACCTGCAAAATCAAATTCACACGGCTGTAGATTAAAGTAAACGCTCAATTTGAACTGACAACATTACATGACGACGGTGGGCGAGAGACCCGAAGACCCAAAAACGTCTTTAACGTTTTCAGATTTGGGAGATCACGACACGCTAAAAAACACATTTTTAGTTCACTTTTCGCCGCTATGAACGTTAGAATCGCTAGGAAATGCTCCAAGGAGTTCATTGATGAAAAAACACTTTTTGGCAAAAAAGGGAGATTCGGGTTGTCTCTCGCCACACCGTCGATGATATATTTACAAGGGTAAAAACTAGGGATGGGTATCGAGCACTCGATTTTTTCTTCCGATGTTTCAACACATTCGATGTTTTTTCCTTTCTTCCAAAATACCTGTAATTACCAACCAATTTTACGTCAAATGAAGACGCGTCAATCCCTGATGAGCTTCATCTATATTTGAACCCTCCACTCGAAAAAATTCAACAAAACGTCTTGGCATTTTGGAATGTAGCTTAACCTTTATGATGTAGTATTAACTGAGTACGTGCAGTCGGAGAGGCTTTTTTCTCAAGCGGGTTTGATTTTGAACCCTATTAGAATTGTTTTTGCCCAAAAATATATATATGGAATAAGTAAATTGCTTGTTAAGTTGTCGCTCAGTCCATTTTTTCAGTTCAGTATTTTTTTTTTTTTTTTACGTAAATTGGTACATTTTTCATATTTGAGTTCTTTAAATTAGACAAAAATTACCAAAAACCTTGACAGCTAAGTATGTACTTGTACTTGAGTGTGCCACAGTAGGTAAGCTTTTTCGGAAAAAACCATATTTTTTTATACGATGTTTCAAAACATTAAGGTTTTTTATACGGTGTTTAGACATCGATGTTTGCAGTAAAAAAAACCATCGATGTGTAAATATTGACGTTTTTCCAACCAATACCCATCCCTAGTAAAAACCATCAGAAAACAAATACTTTGACCTTTTTCTTTCAGTATCTTCAATATATCTCCAATCTCGGAATTCATATTGACCATTGTTTTGGTTTATTATCTTCGATAATGAACCATTGGAATCGCCCAAAGAAAAAAAAAATTTAACCCCCCCTCAAAATTTGTTGGTTTACGTTTCAAGATACGTAGATTCAGAAAATCGAATAAAAAAAAATCCGTCCGTCCGCCGTACGCCGTCCGCCGTACGCCGTACGCCGTCCGCCGTACGCCGTCCGCCGTCCGCCGTCCGAGGCACTTTGCCCAGTTAGCGTTGAGTTAAAATTACGAAATTTGGTTTCTGGGTTTGGACCAGCCCCACAATGATCCACGAAACTTTTCATAACCCTAGGTCAAGGGGAAGGGGTTCAAAACGAATTTTGAAATGTTGAAAATTCCATATCTCGAAAAATTCCCATCAAACGGTATGTTTTTTATTTCATATTTAGATAGAGTTTGTTCCGTAGAATTTTTTAAGACCATCTGCAGCTTTGTACGACCAGCCGTTCGTTCACAATGACGGCTCAAAGATTGTGCCTCACAACCCGATCGTGAATCAAACTGTTGAAATACAGGTCCATTTTCATACTAACAAGCTCTTTGGAACATCATATGGCTTAAGTGATGTCGAGTTTGTTGTTCTGAGGTGCGTTTCGTGCTACGGAAATGAAGGTAATTTCGAATGTTTGTTGGTAGGTACTTCTTTTATAGAAAAATTATTACCGACGTAGTATTAAAAACCCCAGAATTATATCGTATTAATTAATCATAATTAATAATAATTATTATTAATAATAAATACGAATTATCAATACCTAACAATAAATTATAATAATTTTCAGTAGGTTTATTTCATATTTAGATAGAGTTTGTTCCGTAGAATTTTTTAAGACCATCCGCAGCTTTGTACGACCAGCCGTTCGTTCACAATGACGGCTCAAAGGTTGAGCCTGTCGACGCGATTGTTGTTGAAATACAGGTCGATTAAATACAGGTCGACTCGATTTTCATACTAACTAGCTGTTTAGAACATCATAATATAATAAAACAATATTATGGTTTTAATGATGTCGAGTTTGTTGTTCTGAGGTACGTTTCGTGCTACGGAAATGAAGATAATTTCGAAGGTTTGTTGGTAGGTAGGTACTTATTTCTTTTATAGAAAAATTAAAAAGTATTAAAAACCCTAGAATTATATCGTATTAATTAAATACAAATTATTAACATTTAACAAGTTTTGTAAAAAATCCCAATGCTCTAGGTAGTAGTCGATACCAGTGACCAACATTTTCTTCAGTAGTCGACATGGTTTTGCACTAGTAGTCGACCTACATGTGTTAGAAGTCGACAGTATCACTTGAGTCAGTAGTCGACAGGTTTCGTCATTCCATC
Organism: Stenodema calcarata; assembly: GCA_963920205.1. Taxonomy (NCBI): domain Eukaryota; kingdom Metazoa; phylum Arthropoda; class Insecta; order Hemiptera; family Miridae; genus Stenodema; species Stenodema calcarata. The sequence goes on from OY986060.1 coordinate 20,945,141, forward strand.
GTTTTCGAATTTTACGACATCTAAATAAAATACATTCAACTGTGAATCGGAACTTGAAAATAGATTAATAAGATGTAATAAAGTAGTTATCAGACTTTTTATTTGCAAACAGCTCATTATCAGTCTCAAATTGCAATAAGTACTTAAGTAAAAAGGTATGAAAACAATAGTCGAAAACTCATTGTCAGAAAATTGACATTACAGTTGGGCTTAGGTACCTATTTACATATTTTTTTGACATTTTCATGTCTTTGCTTTGGCACATGAACTGAAACGGGAAAAATTTGTTCCCTTGATTCACCCTTTCCCTCAGATCACGTCAGAACACAAGCGACCGGCGGGCCATTACGTCAGAGCCTATGACGCACGAGCGTATGACGTAAGACGGCTGGCAGGAGGCCAACAAGTACGTCAGAGCCTATGACGCACGAGCGTATGACGTAAGACGGCTGGCAGGAGGCCAACAAGTACGTCAGAGCCTATGACGCACGAGCGTATGACGTAAGACGGCTGGCAAAAGGCCAACAAGTACGTCAGAGCCTATGACGCACGAGCGTATGACGTAAGACGGCTGGCAAGAGGCCACTAGTGCGTCAGAGCCTATGACGCACGAGCGTATGACGTAAGACGGCTAGCAGGAGGCTCACTAGCGCGTCAGAGCCTATGACGCACGAGCGTATGACGTAAGACGGCTGGCAGGTGGCCAACAAGTACGTCAGAGCCTATGACGCACGAGCGTATGACGTAAGACGGCTGGCAGGAGACTAAAGGTCCGTTCACATCTTCAGACAGTGAGCGTGTCCAGCACGTGTCGTGTCAGGCACGTTCAGACACCGTCTATTCATATCTGAGCGTGCCTCATACGTAGCGTGTCCGGCACTGTACAGCACGGGGACGCCGTACGGGGACCTGCTTCTTGGTTACACTCAGTTTCACCATGGTCAGCCACTTGTCTGTAGAAGATTTGTGCATTATTGCGTTGTTGCTCCTAAAATACGTGGTTAATAAAATACTTACCATTAGTTTTTAATTGTATTCCTATTTCTTCCCATGCCCGATCCTTTTGGTTTATTATCTTCGATAATGAACCATTGGAATCGCCCAAAGAAAAAAATTTTTTAACCCCCCCTCAAAATTTGTTGGTTTACGTTTCAAGATACGTAGATTCAGAAAATCGAATAAAAAAAAATCCGTCCGTCCGCCGTACGCCGTCCGCCGTACGCCGTCCGCGCCACTTTGCCCAGTTAGCGTTGAGTTAAAATTACGAAATTTTTTTTATGGGTTTTGACCAACCCCACAATGGTCCTCGAAACTTTTCAGAACCCTAGGTCAAGGGGAAGGGGTTCAAAACGAATTTTGAAATTTTGAAAATCTCATATCTCGAAAAATTCATATAGAACGGTATGTTTTTTATTTCATATTCAGATAGAGTTTGTTCCGTAGAATTTTTTAAGACCATCCGCAGCTTTGTAGGACCAGCCGTTCGTTCACAATGACGGCTCAAAGATTGTGCCTCACAACACGATCGTGACTCAAACTGTTGAAATACAGGTCCATTTTCATACTAACAAGCTCTTTGGAACATCATATGGCTTAAGTGATGTCGAGTTTGTTGTTCTGAGGTGCGTTTCGTGCTACTGAAATGAAGGTAATTTCGAATGTTTGTTGGTAGGTACTTCTTTTATAGAAAAATTATTACCGACGTAGTATTAAAAACCCCAGAATTATATCGTATTAATTGATCATAATTAATAATAATTATTATTAATAATAGATACGAATTAATAATACCTAACAATAAATTATAATAATTTTCACTAGGTACTTGATAAAATTGTTAATAATTAGTGATAATTGATAATAATAATTAATCTAACATTTAGAATATAGACATTCAGACCAAGTGATCTAGACAGAAGGGTGATCTGTACAAAGAAGATAATGAACCGTTGTGTCAAGAATTTGCAGAGTTTTTCTGGTTATCGCTGTATTTGCTATCACTTAAATCATAGAGAAATTGAAAGTCTCTCACAGCTTCAATCAATTTTTCGTTGTCCATTGCGAAATGAAAAGCGAATACCGCGGCACATGAGCTACAATGTCTGAACTGAACCGGTGCGCCTTTCATATCATTCGGCAGGTACCTTCCGGCAACCTTCCGGTTCCAGCAAAATATTCTTCCCGAGAATACTGGCCGGACACGACACGGTGCTGTAACGGTGCTGGAACGTGCTGGAGCGGAAGAAGTGAATACGTCCATAGACAAAGCATAGAAGAATACTTTTTTGCCTGACACGACACGTGCTGGACACGCTCACTGTCTGAAGATGTGAATGTACCTTAACTAGTGTGTCAGAAGCTATGACGCACGAGCGTCAAGGGGAAGGGGTTCAAAACGAATTTTGGTACGACATGGTATGAGTATGGTATGGTATATTATTGTATGTATGATTTAGTATAGTACAGTACGGTATGATAGGAAAGAAATGGTATGAGTACGGTGAGAATATGGTATGGTGCCGATTTGCAACACAGTCTGGTATAGACAGAAGGGTGATCTGCACAAGGAAGATAATAAACCGTTGTGTCAAGAATTTGCAGAGTTTTTTTTATTGGAGATATCGTCAAGTTGATACTGTTAACAAGGAGTGACTTACTGGTACAGTGGGTCCATTGGTAGGGGGTGCTTTCTCAACCTGAGAGCGGTTTCCATGTTGGGACGTCAATGAAGGGGACGACGATGGGGCAGGTGACGGTTTACTAGGCGGGGAAGATGATGTAGAAGTGGACAGCTGACTTGAACTTGTCGCACCCAGCGTTGACAGAACTTTGTACTGAGCTTTGAGTTTCTCTAAAGGTTGGGTGCACGACGTGGAGACGGTTTCATATTTAATCGGCGTTTCAAGGATCTGGAGAGCAAAACGTTATGAAGACATTAGAAATTGAGTACTATATAAAACAAATAGAACAAGAATTAGGAAAAATTAGTTCTTTACAAGAGCGATTGCAAGAAGCACCATAATTCCCACCATCACTCTATCCACCCTAAAGTTAAGTTTTCATCGGACATGATATGACACTTCCAGGATCTGCTGGAATCTATAGGTTGATACACTTTTACAATCAGAAATCTTTAACAATATTTTCGCAGTTCTTACATTTTTTTTTTATTTAATCATTTTTGAATAGGATGATGAAATCAAGATGAGAAGTACAAAATCCAAATAAGACATAATATGTCTTATTTGGATTTTGTACTTCTCATCTTGATTTCATCATTCTATTCAAAAATGATACATATTATGTATCAAAATCGTCCAAATCCATTTCAATAGGACAGACCAAATTTAACCGTCTAGTGTTACTCAGGACTCTTCGCACTGATTCGCCTGAGCGGCCCAAGGAGAGAAAAACTGGAGACTTTGATATACGAGTAGTATTAATTCAAGGCGCTTTTTATGTTGGCAATACATTTTTATGTTGACAGAGCCATTGCTTGACCGAATTTCCGTCGTGAAACTAACCTAATCCAGTTTTCTGAATAACCTACTGAATGTTAATGAATCCTTAATTGGGTGTGCGCATGGGTCGGAAATTCGCATTTTTTACCCAAAATTCGTTTTTAGCGCCCTTAAGAATCCCTCAAGGACCAATTGTCAGATCAAAACTCATTCACGTTTAAGAGAAATTTCACAAAGAAGCGAGCGTTTGAAATATTCTGTTTATAAACTGCCTTTTTTGTCCATTTTCTATAAATTCAGTAGAAGGTGACGTTTAGGAAGTTTAACGTGAAAACTCCACGAATTTGACTGTGGTAAAAGATACAGAATTACTCATTTAGCGTAAACCAGTAAGAGGTTGAACTCACGTGGGCTGCTGTGTTCAGAGGTAAATGAGTGTCCGAAGATGTGTTTAGTGAGGGTGTAGAGGGTGGACTTGCCGAAACTTGTGTGAGCTTACATTGTTGGTGAGGGTTTGAAAACCATGTTAACACAAAACACATGGTGTGGGCGTCAGGTTGGAAACCCTGGGCGACGTCTAAGTGATATGATGAAGCAATAAGATCCAACTTGTCGTATAATCTAAGAAGCAATAAGATTCAACTTCCCCACAACCCCAAACCCTCATGAATATCACGAACTACTAACATATCGGAGACTCAGTAGATGATGAACTGAATTAAGAGAGCTGTTGACGCACTCACCTGCTTGGCGTTGGTAACCAGCTTGAAATTGAGGACAGAGCTATCTTTGAGACGTCTCTGTGTCAGCAGGGATTGTTGGAGAGCAGAGGTCACAGGATCCCCGCAGTGGGTCGGCATTCTGAAACACAACAGATAAGAGAGTTGGATCATAACAGAAACGTAGACTGTGATAAATGCGACATTGTAACATCACCGAGAGAAGTACAATCATCAACATCTTCAAACATTGAATTTTGAGGATTATATTAAGTAATCAATCAAGTTGATTCGAATCAAAGTCACTCGAATGCAGACATTTCACCACAACCAAACCACACAGAAGAAAGATGCTTAGTGAAACCACCCATACGGAATTAACAACGAGCTAATTAACAACTCCGGTAGAAAGCTATTTTGATAAAAATTAATAAAAATCCGAATTTTAGAAGCTATTGTTCTCGGTCCAAAATGTTCAAAACTCGAATATCCGAAAAAATCCGTTTCCGACCATTCGGAATTCACTGCCAATAGACACCGAAAATCATATGTATGTATTTATTTGTGTATGTGTCATTCCAGGAGAGAACTGTCGATAAAATTGAAATAAAATAATTCAAATTTGCACATTTGTAAATGTGTAAAATCTTTCTTGGCAATCGAAAGGCTAAGTTCGTAGATGGGCAGACTCTAAGGGGGGAAAAATTACCAATAAATTCCACACAAAAAATCCAGTCATGCAGCATGGCTATAAGAGCAAATTTTCGAAGAAACAACTGGCTTTATGTACAATGTCTCCATTTTATTGGTTTTATAACAAATTTTGAATCCATTTTTTGCCGAGTAAGTGTCACTTGTCAGACTGTTTCATTTTGGGAATTTATGCGTAATCCCCCCCCCCCCCCTAGAGTGGCCCGATTTTGCCCATCGACGAGCCTTTCGATTTCCAAGACTGATTTTTTTGTGCAAATTTGAACTATTTGTCTCAATTCTATCGAGTTATCGTCTGGAATATAAAGATATATATACAGATTCATATGATTCTTGGTTTCTTTTGGCAGTGGATTCAGGATGGTCTAAAACGGATCTTGATACCTATAACATTTTTTCGGAAATTCCGTTAAAAATTTTTGGACAGAGAACAATAGCTATAATCAGAATTCGAAGTCGAAAGTGGATGAAAATACTCGATGAAAAATACTTCAATTAGTTTGTACTCTCATTACCCAACCTGAAGGGATAATTTATTAATTTATAAATTTACTGTAAACACCCTGAAAAAAAATAAAATAATTGTGTAGAATACCCTGATAATGGGTCTTTACCCAAAATTATGCATTATATTGTGTTCTAGATAGCGGCCTTAGCGAACATTGTAAAGAAATCATGATTTTGGGGTTCTATAACAAAATCAGCTTTGAAGGTCCATTATTGAGGGAGTAACCATTTTCTTTGTAGTACTCTTGAGAAAAATGAACGTACGGCAACACAAAACACTACAATTCGCCACAATGTAAATTTACCTTAGGAGCTGATAGATGGGCGAGCCAGAGAGAAAGGATAAGAGCCTGCTGAGGAATTTGAGATAATATACAAGAGACCTTTCAATGCCGCTCCAAGACCAAATTGACTTCACCGTTAAAGGCATTTACATTTATTTTTTGTCGCATCCTGCAAAAACAAAAATTTAACATGATAAAATGAAAAATTGACGAACACTACAGTTGTTGAGGTGGTTTCAAATACCATTATACTCATTATTTCAAATCCTCGAGTATTTGTAAATTCACTATTGGCCAGTAAGGGGTCGAATTCAAGATCGTTCCAAGGCAAAACATACTTAGTTGGTATTACAGGCATTTCAAAGAAGCAAATACACAATTCTGAACTGTGTATTTATGGAATTTTCATTATTTTCGAAAAATTTAGTGATGCGACTTGAATGTGAAAAATTGAAACGGCAACAGTTTTCATTCAACTTTAAATTCATAGCTCGTCCTGTGATTCACACTAGAATGCTAGATAACCGAAGTTGTGAATCACACTTTGAGGCAGTGACATTCTCAGTTTCAAGGGTTTCCGTACGTAAAAGCTCTGTCGCAGACTTGAACCACAGACTGTCTGTTATTCGAAATGCGCAAAAATGTCGTCCTGTGATTCACACAAGAACGCTCGATAACCGAAGCGGTGAATCACACTTTGAGACCGTGATATTCTCAGTTCCAAGGGTTTCCTTACGTAAAAGCTCTGTCGCAGACTTGAACCCTTTACGTCTGTTGATTTTCCAAAAGATTGACATGAGGAAGAAAGTTGAAGGTCCTTGGATGGAAAAGTGACCTTTAGCCCTGAACAGGCAAGGCTGTGGTCTCCGATGACCCCAGAAGAGGATTTTTGTTTTGTGTTATGAGATAGAGCGGGATTTTTGAACATTTTATAGACTTCAAAGCGTCTATCATAGAGTTATAGTACACAAAAATAATACACTCAAACTATTATTTTTGGACAGTTCGTTTAGAGGTTCCATTAAAATAAATTTCGTATGCAGTTTAATGAAAAAACATACGGGGTCGTAGGTGACCCCACCTTGCACTTGATACCCCTCAAAAGGAACCGTGCTTCTCCAGGGTGAGGTATGAACGTGACCGAAGGACTACTCGAATAGGGAGAACTATGTTTAGCTTTGTCACGGATAAACATTTAAATAGGAGTGGATTTGTGACGATTTTACTGAAAATACTACTTGTTGGTTACATTTTTACTGTGCAATAGGACGTTTAGGCAACAAAGAATGTCGTGGATTTGTGCTTTTCAGTAAGATTCCTAATTGAGAAAAAAACATGTTTGGCGAAAATTGGATATGTCAACTTTTCCTATTCGCCTCCTTGATTCAATCAAATCCAATGGCATTTATGAATTTGGAGGACAGTTCTCAAGATAATGATCGCCTGAAGGATTTGGAGGACAGTTCGACTTGCATAGACTACACAACACCATTTCCTTATTGTTACAGTCGAGTGGCCAACCTGGCAGTAGACGTAGACGGAGAGTGAAGTCTGATAGCATTAGTGGGAGAGTGCGAATGAACGGTCCCAAGCCTTGACCGAGATGCCGTAGCGAGTTTTGCGTCCTTGCAGAAGGTTGCCAACTTTTCGGCGGAGACTTCGTCCCGCTTTCGAAGATCTTGCAACCAAAGGCCGCCAATATTTTCGAACCCGATCCCTCACAGTTGAGGGCGGTAACCGTGTTTTGATGAGGACGCTGCCAAACTGTTTCCTTCATACATACGTAATTGGGCTAACGGGGCAAAGTACGGCGGACGGCGCACAGTGGGCGAAATGCGGATAAAATTCGATTTTTCGAACAGCAAACAAATGTTCAATGTGCAATTTGGATGAGCCAGAGACATGTTTTCACTTTATGGCTGTTTGTCCGGTGCTGAGAGAGTTCCGTGTGGCGTGCATGAGAAGGCCCCGATTGACAACTCTGGAGCTGAGGGACATTTTGGATGGAATTGGGGGATGGTCTGGCCTTGTGCTATACTTGAAGAAAGCGGGAAAATATAGAAAATTTTTGGTGGAAGAGTTTAATTATGAGTAATTTGGTAGGAATAGGGATAGATTGAATTGTTTATCATTTATATTGTCAAATTCAATGGTTATTGTATTGTATTGTATGGTATTGTACTAAGTATTATTTTGTATTGTGTTAAATTATTGAAAAGGTATTTATGTGACATGTTAAGTAAGGTATAGAGCTAGTAAACAGAGTAAAGGCCGAACAAACGCCCTGCGACAATCCTAAAGGATTAGCAGTATAAGCGTGAATAACTGTTTATAGAAAATTCTATTAATTTTTTGTAATAAACGCTTTCTCTCTCTCTCTCTCGATTTTTCGACACTTTTTATATGATCTGAGAGTTTTGCATAGTAAATTAGTTGCACAATCCACAAATGATAACCGCTTATTGGTACAAATAAATAAAAACCTTGAGTTTATAGTTCGAAGTTGAAATTTAATAGAAATACGGAATGTTCTTCAAGGAATTCCCAAGGTCGATTTTCGACGGATGAAACTTTTTGAACGAAAACGAACGAGTTCAGTTTGGATTTCTGACGGAGAGAAAAATACTCGACCGGAAAATGAATCCCACAGGTGGCAAGCGGTCGCTAAGGGCGACGAGATTCGACGTTTCTCGATGGCGGACATGCGCTGTTGAAACCTCCAGCCGATATTCCGAGGAAAGATCCAGACTCCAGGGGGCAAATGCCCCTTCGCCTCCACCCCCAGAGACCGATTCGAGCAAAGAGCGGAGTCGTTATTGAATAAATCGAGACGACGGTGAAAGTGATCCAAAATGATAATGAAAGTTACATAATATTATAACCTCCGCAACGGAATGGTGACGTTTGATCAGGGCAAGAAAAGACGAAGCCGGTCCCATCGTTTTCCTGTCTTGTGTATAAAACGAACGGAGCGATTAATCGATGCCCGGTGACATTAGGACGCGTCCGGGGACCGGCGCCGAAGGCCACACAAGGGATGTGGTTGGGATAACTTGAAAATCACTTTCAAAGTTGGGAAACCCCTTGACAGAGTTTGGTATCCCAAAAACAAACATCGTACTTAGTTACTCAAGCGAACTCATACAGCTCATACCAGCTACTGGTGAGAGAAACCTGCCAAAGTTTACCGGATTGTGACACCCCTCACAACCATATCCCAGAGGGCAGATCCTCACAGAGGAGGTACCTACGCCAGAAATAGTTATAACGAGGGTGAAGTGGCAACAAGGCCTACCCCAAGTGGAGCTGTGCTGTACAACATGACCTAAGTGTTTTTATAAAAATTTACTTGAGACACAAAAACTGTTTATTTCTCAAATTTGGGAACATGTACGTGAATGTTTGCAACTATAGACACTTCTGGGTGCCAATATACTATACAGACGGGATGATGAATAATTTTAATTAATTTTAATTTGTATCCCGCTGAATGTAAAAAGTCAATATGCCCAAAAATGTCAGTTAGGCCATGTTCTTCTGTACTACTTGAGGTAGGCCATGTTGACCAGCCCTATCTCAGGTAGGCCTTGTTGCCACTTCACCCTCGATAAATTGATATGAACGAACTAAGGAATAGAGCAGCGTGCTCGTGACATAGTTACCTGTTGAATAGCAATTTATAAGATCAAGGTCTAAGTTGAAGGCTGTAGATGTCATGGTGATTTGATCCTAGAGTTGAGGAATACGAGGCTACAGACGCCACTGCACAGTTCAATTCCATTTAATCCGTACGACATTCAATCTTGTTGGAACGGCTTATGGCAATTTTTTCTCGTTTCAATTGCAAAATCAGTGAGAGCTTCCTAAGGAGGACTCAAGTAGCTAAATGATGTGTATCAAAGTCTCGAAGTCTGCATGACGCCTGGGAAATGTCGTGAAGCGCTGACGTCCTGACCATTTTACGACGAACAGGATTTTCCAGCTGAAAGTTAGCACTCAGACTCAAACATTTGTACAGGTTAGCACTAGGTTTGTAGAGGTTTGTATTAGGTTGTACAGGTTTGTACGTTTCTGTACAAATTAGAACTCAGACTCAAACCTTACGATTAAAAGGTTCTGTGGAAATGTTCAAATTTTAACAAACAATCTAGGTTCTGTGGAAATGTTCTAATTTTAACAAACAATCTGGGTTCTGTGGAAATGTTCAAATTTTAACAAACAATCTGGGTTCTGTGGAAATGTCCTAATTTTGTGGAGATCCGGGCTACTCTTAATATTTACTCTTAGTATTTGCCACGTTAACTGAAGACAATCAAGTTTTAGGACAGGATTTCACGAAACTGAATGGCAAATACTTTATCGGGTCTAAAAAAGGACAATAATATTGTATAACAAAATATGAGCAGAATGAGCAGGGCTTGAGATTGGCAATAATCCTGAAGAATTCGGCATACTCTTCGGGGATATACTGGCGAATTTCGCGGAGGTCTCTAGCCTTAGTCGGCAAAATTGGTACACATCCCGAAGGGTACCCGAATTCGGAAATTCAATTTGAGCTCGAATGCTTTGCCAAACGAAAACTGTGCTTACGCCGCACTTTGTCCACTTAGCTTTGTACTAAAATTACGAAATGTGGTTTACGGGTTTGAACTGTCACCCATTTCAAAACTGTAAATTTGGAGGCGTTGCCGCTGCTCAAAATCAATTCGGGAATCTTGTGAATTCGGCCATTTTTTCTCATTTTTCGTTTAACCGTGGAGAAGTCCCTATCTCGTGGTATTGGAGAGAAATGAATAATTTTCTAGAACCGACCGTCCACAAGGGCAAGTAGCATTCTTTGATGCGTTGCATTCTTATTCTGCCCGTAACATCAGAATAAAGATGGAGCTCTGTAAATTGGGCAGGGACTTGTAAAATGAAATGCATGATGAATGAGCAGACCTCGCTTGGGGATTTGTTGGCAACTTTCTCGTGGTACACGTGCAAATGTCCACGATTATTTTCGAAACTCCGGAGTACCACCCTTTATACATGCAGAGGATGAAAATGTGCGTACAAATATGCGCAATGAGTTAAAAACAGGTTTTTGCAAAAAAACGAAAACTTAAAATTTGGGAGATACGCCCTTTTCACATTCAGCGATTCAGATATTCCTAAATCTCAGCTATTCAATGGTTTCACCGGATTGATAGTCATTGAAGTTTTGGCCTTTTTTCCTGAATCGCACTGCATAACTGCAATAGTTCCGAGACCTCTATTCTGTAATGCAAGTAATACATTCGACATTTTAAAAGAGAATTCCCCTCAAGAACGTTGGAACAGGGAAGACCGCATGTGCTGTCATACACCTCTGGAGCCATGTTGACACTCTTCATGTTAAACGATACACAACAACCTTAATTTCCACAACGCACGCGTCTGTACGTTGAGACAAATACAACAGGAGAACAACCTTGATAAAGGCCACCCCCGGCGGTGACACGTGAATGATAAGCTCGCACTATGCAAACATTCTGTCATAAAAAAACAGCAACCAACCTAAAATAGGTCTTCTAACGCTAGTGAATCTCTCGCTCGATAAACACTGACAACTTCAGGGGAGACCAGTCACGTTTTAAAATACGACCGATCGAAACAATCATTATTTTCCATAACCCTGAACCACTACTAGAACACACTCCCAAGCTCGAATCATGAAATGGCAGCCGAAATAAAATCAAAAATTCAAAACTAAACAGCATTTCGTCACAAGAATTGAAGAAAAAAAAATCCAGTCACGCAGCATGGCTATAAGAGCAAATTTTCGAAACATAACTGGTTTTATATAAAATGTCATAATTTTACACCTCAGTTTATAGATTTTTCCAACGCTAAACACGATGATGAAGTCAGAATTGCGAAATCTCAGATCAGACTAGAGTAGATGAACCGTGAAGAACATCTCATGTAACAACCGCGTTTCTTCATCTTCAAAGTGCTCCAGTTTGAGCAAGGATTAAGATATCGCGATTCTGATTTCATCATCGTGTCCAGAGTAAGAAAAAAACCTTTGAAATGAGGTGTCACTTGTCAGACTGATTAATTTTTGGAATGGGGGTATGCGCATGAGAAATGAAAAAAAAAAAAAAAAAACCCCGATTCTAAATGTTGTTTGAGATGCTATTGCACGTCAACACTTGTTTCCTAGTAAAAAAAAAAAAAAGAAACTTCACAGAGATACCTAGATAATCACAATAATTGTGATTAATCAATTATTTAAATCTGATTGATTCGAAACTTGAACGTAAAAAGGCGAGCGGTTGTGACGTCACACACCGTTGGCTGCCGTTTTTTGTGACGGTGCTGAGGTGTAGCATTGATTTAATTGCGCCCCGACCAATCAGATGCTTCAGCGGTTCTGACGTCATTGCGCGCTTTTTATGAACATGTTTATGTTTTTCTATCCATAAAAAATAAGGGTAAACTAATTACGACGAATGATTTTTTGTGAGTATTTGAACTGTGTATCTCAATTCTATCAAGAGTTATCGTCTGGAATAGACGCATGTGATTTTTGGTGTCTTTTGACAGTGAATTCGGGATGGTCTGGAAGTAATTTTGATACTTATGCAAATTTTTCGGAAATTTTCGTCCAAATTTCTCTAAAAGCGTGAGGTCCTTTTTACGGCATGAAGTGGGTGAATGGTGAAAATGGGACTCGAAGGCACGAGAACCTGGTTTCGCCCTCTCGCCTCCCTCTCCGCCTCCATTCAACGTCAGATTCATTGTTCGAAAAGGAGAGCGAGTAAGGTGTTTCGTTTCGTTCGAGCTCATCTTCCTCGTACGTCACGGTTGGGGCTTCCATCGGTTCGTAACGATCAGCCACTGGGAAAACCTGCCACCCAAGGAAGTTCGTAGTACGTCCAGTTTAAGATCCGTGAGACGCAGGATCGGAACGACTTCTCTTGGTTCTGGGTCCGCTAGGTATTGCGATTTGGAGTTTTTGAGGGCACCATCAGGCATCTACTATCAGGGCACTGTGAAGATCGACTCATGACGACGCCTCCAAAATAAACGTCGAATGAAGATGATTTTTGATCATTAATAAATACGGTGCCACGACATGATCCGATGTCTAATTTTCCCCCTTTATTTTCACTAATTTTCTCATTTTTGAAAACCACACAAAATGATGAGGAATTCTGAGAAAGCCTCTAATTATTAGAGAAAATAAAGGGGGAGAAATTTAGAGAAAACTCGTGGACCACCCTGTAGAGGCAACGTATCTCCCATCTTAAAAACTGGATATTTGAGCTATACAGGGTGTCTACTGAAATTATGGAACGAACTCAAGGAATCAATTCCACAGCTAATTTGCACCAAAAAGTACCTACCTACCTCTTAGAATTTTTTCATTAGGGAACAGTGCTCATATCTATACGAATGAGCACTAGAAAAAATCTGTGGGTCACTATATCGCACAGCCTGAATGGTCGAAATTTTCGTTTCAGGTGCCTCATCAGACTTATAGCAGTTTTTTTATTTGGTGCCCCCAGGCCGGGAAAATTCTCGTCTGAATGAACGCGCTGGTGAGCCAAGTTTTTTTTACTATGGACACGATGGTCAAATCGGAATTGCGATATCTTTTTCCGTTCTCAATCTGGAGCACTTTGAAGATGAAGAAACGTGGTTGTCACCTGAGATGTTCTGCAGATCTGCTCTATCAGCAAACGGTGTACCGCATACATGAGATATCGCCATTCTGACTTCACCATCGTGTTCAGCGTTGGAAATTCTATGAACTCGTCAAAAAAAGTAGACAAAATTTGTTATAAAACTTCAAAAACAGTTATTTCTTCAAAAATTCGCTCTTATTGCCATACTGCACGAGTATTTTTTTTTTTCCAAGCCTGATAACAATGTACTTAAAGTGAATTGGGTAATCCACGATACCGAAAAATTCTGATTAGGCGAAGTTACGAAAGGGGGCGAAATCGGCGAAATGGGAGCGAGAACGGAGGGGGCGCATGGATAACAAAAAAAAACGGGTCATCCAGCCCCACATTCAAGAGACACTTCGTCCCGTGGAACAAAAGCCGCCAAAACCTGCTTTCGATACACATTTTCGTCGAAACATTCAATGAACGACACTTGTAGCACCGGAGAAAAGTCTTTCTTGGAGTAAATGAGGGGTTTTCCGCTTTCTCTGCGGAGGGAACCGCCGTTCACGCGTTTAGACACTTCCTTCGAAAGCCATGCTCCCTTCAACTACACACAAGGTTGAATGACGTTTACAGATAAGCTCTCAATTGCGTCTTAATTTACGGCATTTCAAACAAATCCTTCGCTCATAGAGTGAAAAACGATTTTCCGATCAATATAAACCGCGACGTAGAGGTGCAAGGAAACCCGTGAAATGTCCAAGCGCATTCCGATAAACGGGGTTTTTCCGTGTTTATAACCTATCGCTGAAACGAGTGGTTCGTCAATATTTTCAACCGTGAAACATAAACAAATACTCGTCGAGTCAACGGAAGGAAATTTTCTGTACGGACGTCACGGAAACTAACGATGAAACACCGCAAATCGTCGGCGTTATGTAAAAGATTATGAGCAGGCGGTGAAAGCTAGATCAATGGTGGAAATCCACCATGCTGAGGTCTGAATGTCCATATGAAAAGCTCGACAGATAGTGCGGTTAGACGTGGAGGCGTATGAGTAGGAACGCACTTACCTAAGAACTAATGAAGAAGATTTCCTTGGGAAACAGTCACAATACACATTTCACAACGGGAAATTCACGAAAAACGACGAGAAAAACCACAGATTCGAGACTTCACCGGCACTGATTCCGAACGATTCTGTCGCGACTGACGAGTGACCAACAGAACAGACGGGAAACAAGCTACTTTTTGGGTTCGGCCTTGTTGTAGTGGCTAACCTGTCCCATGGCCTTTATTCCTTCTTGAGTGTGTTTCCACGGCTGCCGCTTAGAGCGCTAACAACGCACGATGTAACTTGAATTAGGTAAACCGTGGAGTCCTTTGAGTCCTTACCATGTCTACTTTTGAAAAGGGCGTATTTTGAGAAAATTTGTATCCTGCCCCATTTCAAATAAGTAATCAACCCAATATCAGATCGGTACCGTCAATGCATGTAATTTCGGACGATTTTGACAGTTTTTGCTGAGTAATCTAATAGAAATGAGTAAACTAATAGAAAAATCTGAAAGAATAACATATTTATACCTACCTACCTATCTTTATACCTATCTACCTATCTTGCAGCCTATCTATTCCTTTATCAGATAAGGCCAAGAACCAATGTTTAGGTTAAGAAATAGCCCTTTTCTTAAAAAAGAATAGAATAGAATAACAGAGTGTCCGAAATTACCAACAACTTGCTGCTAAGTTTGGACACCGACTGAAATTACATAAAAACCGAAGTTATCGTGCTTAATTTGTAATTTCGAACAGATTCTGAGGTTTGAAAAAATTCCCAAGCGTGAAAAAATAGAAAAAAATGGATCACGTGGGCAAAAAACACAACAAAGATAGGCTTCAACTAATTATATTAATAATTACATTAGTGCCAATAATCACATTTGTTTAAAATAATACCGGATAGGGGATTATTTCTACCAACTAAGGATGGGCATAACGGTTATTTTCGAGAAACGTAAAATAACTGTCGAAAAAACTAGTTACATAAAAACTAGTTTCTTTTCTTCTCAACGAAAAACGGGTGTTCTAATAATGTTATGTTGTTTATAATAATTATGTTGTTACGAATGTAGTTATGTACAAAGAAAACGAATAAGTAACTGTCTTTTTCAACTGATAGGAACTACGAAAACTTTGTCGACACATTTGAAGATAGTTTGTTTTAAATTAGCAAGGAGATTGGTTTTAATGAACGGGACTTGCAAAAAAAGGCTCCAAAATAGTATTAAATAAAGAAAAATTTAACCAAAGATGATATCATCTACTTTTGTTAAATTTTAACAAAAGTAGATGATAACATCTTTGGTTAAATTTTTCTGTTTACGGTTCTCTGTATGTCATCAAGTTTGGAGAACAATCATCAAATAGGTAGAAGTAGAAAGTAATAAAAACCGATCAAACATGAGAAAACATACCTAGGTAATTTATCACATTTTTCTGAGAACACACAAACGAAGGACACTAATTTTTTAGAGGAACCTATGTGACTGTTTACGTACCTGTATATTTACCTATATTTAGAAAAAACTGTAGAAGAAATAGGATCTCTTTAACATTATTTTATTTTCAGTCCTATCGCACAATCAGTTGAGATTATTTGTTTAATAGTAATGCGGGAGTAAAAGTAATATGAAACACGATAGCATAAACACCAAGCTTGGTGTTTATGCTATCGTGTTTCATATTACTTTTATATTACTCCAGTTTAACTCCTCCAATGGATCTCGTTCTTGAACGAGATCCATTGGAGGAGTTAAACTGGAGTTCCACGATCGTTAGTGGAGTTCCACAATCGTCAGTGGAGTTCCACAATCGTCAGTGAATCGCCGCTCCATTAGTCACTCCCCCCCCCCCCCGCCCCATCCACTCATCACCCTACCATTATCCTACTGCCTACCCCCTGACTTCTTGCGACGCCTCTCCATTTGGATCGATCGTCAGTGGAGTTCCAAGATCGTCAGTGGAGTTCCACGATCGTCAGTGGAGTGCCACGATCGTCAAAGGTGTTATACGATCGTCAGTGGATCGCCGCTCCACTAGTCACTGCCCCCCCCCCCCCCAACCACTCATCACCCTACTGACTCCCCCCTGACTTCAAACCACTTATCACCCTACCATCATCCTACTGACTCACCCCTGACTTCTTGCCACGCCACTCCATTTGGATCGATCGTCAGAGTGCCACGATCGTCAGTGGATCGCCGCTCCATTAGAATCACGCATTTGATATTATCGATCTTTCGTTCCGTCATCCTACGGCTGCGCTAAACGGACAAGGTGGCCCGCCAATTGGTAACACAGTAGGGAGACACACACACGCTGTGCAAGTGACGTCATGGGCCCCCGCTAGAATCTCGCGGTTTCCCTGTGGCCTTGCTGCAAACAGATGTCTGCAATTATTCTTCTTAGATGGTAGCTGTAGGTAACTGTGGCATAATGAGCGACCGATTCAAATTTTCAATTGAATGTTTTACTGTTGATTATATTATTCTAGATAGTTTGTTATTCTTAATAAATTTTTTCATCATTCAACTTCTACGTATATTCATCATTTTTTGTCTACGTGCCAATTGAATATGTTTTTTTTTGCCAAACTGATAAGTTGTTTCTTACCATTGTAGATGTAAGTGGTCATCAGAGGGTCATTCCCATAAATTCCAAAAATGAAACAGTCTGTAAGTGACGCCTCATCTCAAAGATTTTTTTTACGCTGAACACGACGGTGAAGTCAGAATTGCGATATCTCATACCGTTCTGAAACTAGAGCACTTTGAAGATGAAGAACCGCGGTTGTTACTTGAGACGTTCTTCACGGTTCATATGATCTGAGATATCGTTATTCTGACTCCACCATCGTGTTGAACGTTGAAAATCTATTAACTAAGGTGTTAGTCTTAGTTTATAAATTTTCAACGTTACTCTGCAAAAAATGGACTAAAAATTTGTTATAAAACCAGTAAAATGGAGACATTTTACATAAAACCAGTTATTTCTTTGAATATTCGCTCTGATAGCCATGCTGCATGACTGTATTTTCTTGTTATAGTGCATCTAAAGATACTGATTTCTTATTTTTCAAAAAAATCCCCTGGGAATTACGTTTTTAATCACTAGCACGGTCTCATGGAACCCAAAAATGCACTAAAACTAAAATTACCAAAGAGGCAAATTGGAGCTTTTGGAGTGGTGGTAACGTCATACAGGCAACTCGAATTGGATTCCTTAACCTTCCTTTTGGAACCTGACACAAATAGAGCTCACTAATAGAGTTCTAAAGTTCTTAAGATTGTGTTCTTAAAAAAACCTGTCGGCAGGGAGCAGTGGTCTTGACAGCCTAATGAAATACCTCACATGCTCTTACTGAAATATTCATTCAAAAAGTGAACCAAAACAAAGGCATGCTTCGTCATAAACAAATAAAGAACTAAAAAATCAAACTTTAGAAAAAAGTATTTTTATTCAAATTATATTAGAATAAAAAATATTCCCATCAACCAAACAACAGTCAAGAAAAAAAATCTACAGAGAAAACAACACAACAATAACATTACAACGTAACTGATAGGACATACCTAATCTACCCGAATTATCAACGTAAAAAAAGCCGTTTTTTTCAATATTAACTCACCCAAGAAATAATATTATGTCTGTGGGGAGGGAAATCGTTTCGAAAAACAGCTTTTCTGATATGCCAGCATTCTTAGGTTAATTTGAGGGAGAAAAACTCTCAAATAAATACATTCAGTGAGTGGATTCATTCACAAGGAAAAATAAAATAAAATTGTCTAAAACTAATAATCACTTTGAAAAGTTGTTACGAAGCAACATTGGAAAAATATAGAGCTACATAAAATCAAATCAAATCAATTCACATGCGACAAAAAAAAACCAAAATAAAAGTTGAGCATCACAAAATAGTACAGGCAGTAGAATTACTTTGAATGAATCTCAAGACGAGAAAAATTGCACTGGTAAAACTAATTCATTTTTTTGGGAAATAAAACTAGGGAAGAATTAAATAAATATTTTTAATAAGATACATGTTTTGCTACCTAAAATCTATTAATAATAATTGATAATGATGTTATTATGTGTGTATTAATATTGTAAATTATCCATCTCGTTTTTTCGTACCATTCGATTTTGTTTTCAACTGAAATGACGTAGGAAAAATAAATTGGAAAACAATCACAGGATAACCACCTATTTATTTGTATGTTGTTTGTTCTAAAATCGCTGTTTTGCTTCGCAACTTCAAGCTTCGAGTAACTTTCTTGGTCAAGTGTGATGTGAAAGAGTACATTGAACTGTTCAGTTTTGTGTGAATATTAAGAATCTACTCAGTGTCTCAACAATTCACTTGCAAAACCGAACAGTTGAAGATACCTGCAACCCTGAAGGGCCCTTCATTCAGTAGTTCTGGCCGTCAAGCCTTAAACAAGATTAAACATGCGAAATACACTGTGCATAGCGATTCAGTACACTGCGCGACGTTTCAGAATATTCAACTTACAAATTTACACTCGTTTCATAGAAAGGTACTGGATTTTGTTCTTCTTCTTACAAGAACTTTACAATAATTGTCACTACGACGATTTTCATTGTTAGAATATTTTTTTTTTTTTTTGCATAGATAAGATACTTACGTCTAGACACGATAAACAACATTTAATATTGTTGGCCCTTATTGCGTAAAATGATGGACCATTGTCACATCTAGCAGTCGAACATTGTACGAAGAAAGAACCTGCGTACAATTACGTTTTGTGTACTTTTTAAGGCAGCTGCATCTCATTAATTAAAGTAACATTAATTTCTTTAACTAGTGGATCTAAGTGGGGGAAGTCGAAACAATTAAAAGCGCGAGTATACATTTTGCCACATGATCCAAATATAAATGTGTATGATTTTCAAATGCAGTACAGATAGCATTACAATATTTACCTATACGAGTGGTCCTGTCACCAATACCAGCCTCGCTAAAAGCTGTATGAAAACAAAACAACGAAATTCTAGAATTAATTTTATAGAATCACACTGGTAAATGTTTATCCCGGTATCGACAAACCTCGTTATGATTGTTCCATTTCATTTTTTTAAATTTTTTTGTTCAGTGTAATACACAAGAAATGAAATATAAATACAATACAAACTGGTAGATTTACAAGTGGGAAAAAATGGGGCAACATTACACAAGCCTTCAGTAAATCAGTTCCAGCAAGAGGAGCCCACGAATGATCCGTATGTCATATAAACAAGGGAAACTGGTGGCTTAACAGAGGAACATCGCATAAATGCATTATGTACATTTAGCTGGTACTGCGATAGAAGTGATTTAAAACGAAATTTGTTTCCTACTATTACGGTCATTATTTATTTAATTTGTTGTTGTTGAATCAAGAGCTTCTCGATATTGACTGGCTTCTTAAGGTTCACTCTGAATTACACCGCGCGATCAATTTCCGATTTGAACGCTATTTACTGGAAAGGTGGATGTTTGCGACATACTTTTCGAACTTTTAAACATTATTGTCAGCTTCGTAGCACGAGACTCCATCTCAAATACCTAAGGGAACACTAGTGAAGATCAATAGAAAAACAAAAACTGATTGAAGAATAAAACAGAAAAACAATACTTGTCATGTACGGGTAGGTCTAAAAGACTAAAATAACACGTTATTTAGAATAACACAGAACGAGAACGTGAAAGTATTGTAGAGATTTTGCAGACCGCGACGTTCGGATTCGACTGATCAATCATACCGTATAGGTGTCAACTTAAATCTTAAGAATTTCAGGGATCAATTCTACAACTAATTTGCAACAAAAAGTGCCTTCTAGGCTTTTTTTTTAATCCACTCAAATGTCACTTTTTTGACTTTTAAGATTTTTGTCATTAAGAAATCTTAAGGACTTCAGGGATCAATTCTACAAATAAATTGCAACAAAAAGTGTCTCTTAGGCTTTTTTTAAAATCCACTCTAAATGCCACTTTTTCCACTTTTAAGATTTTTGTCATTAAAATGGCCATAACTTCCTTAATCCGTCAAGTTAATTCAAACGACATTATGCCGTTCGAAAAAACGTTAAATTGCTCATCTCCCTGATGCACAATCAACATTTTTTGAGCTGGTATAATTACATTCGAATTTATTCGACATATTAAGGAAGGTATGGCCATTTTAATGACTCAAGGTCGAAACCACGACAAAAATCTTAAAAGTGAAAAAGTGGCATTTAAAATGGATTTAAAAAAAATCTAAGAGACACTTTTTGTCGTAGGTAAATTAGTTGTTGGATTGATCCTTGCAGTCCTTCGAATTCAAGTTGAGACACCTTGTATGGGGCCCTTTAGGCCTAAAGCGAGCAGTTTGCGGGCCTAAGATTTCAACTTTCGTACCGGTCTGCAAAATCTCTCTAAGGTACAGAAATGTCACAAAATTTGACTCATAGCATTCACAACGTTATTTGAAGTTTCTCCCACGTTTCAAAGATGTACACAAATCCAATTTAATACTCCAATTCAATCAAATTGAATTGGGCCAAACAAAAAAACGCATTGAAATTTTTACATTAATTCACGCTAAAAACATAAACCGATTTAAAATTTGAATGGATTACATTCCAATTTGCGAACACTACTAAATACACTCCCCACCACTGCTGTAAATCACAAACCAGGTACCTTCATTCCCAAAATACAAAATCTCCTAATCGAGTTTACTACCGAACTCTTTCAAGCGATGGATAACGTAGATTTTTGAAATCACAATTACATACAAGAAAACATAAAACGAAGAGAACCCCAAAAATTTGTTGTACGTCAGGTACAACAAAAACAGGAAGGAATTATTGTGATGGATCTAGTTTAAATTCAACACGAAACTAAAACACCTTGAAATGTTATCACGTTTCATTTCAATAGTACATTGAAAGTTTTGCTTAAGGTACCTTTGAATAAATTATAAATTCAAATAAAAACTAGTACCAAAGGTACGTTAAATATGGATCGGAAAATAAATTATACAAGTAACAGACTGAGAGGAAGACGGCGTGAAAACATGCCTTGAAATAATCAAAAGTACGATACAGAACAATTTCACACCTTACAGGCGTCGCGTTGCAACAGGTTTTCGTAACCGCTTTTCCACAATTCAATTTCGGACGTCTCCATCGAAACCGCTAAAAAACCGTCGGAAAATGCCTGCAGCGGTTCGAAGCACTACAAAGTGAAATTTTGGACGAAAACTGAGCAAAACACGAAATTCAAAAAAAATACACTCGAAAAGCTTCGTAAATTGAAACCCTCTCTAGAGGAAATCAAAAGTATAATAACTGGTTTCAGAATAACTTTTTAGTTTTTTTTTTTTTATTACATTTTTAAACGTTATATTAAAAAAATATTATCACATAATTGATATTTTCACCATTATATTTATATATAAAGAAAAAATAGGTCTACACGTACAACACCACATTTATAACCACTTGTCTTTTCAGAGCTGTAACTTTTACGCTCATCTAATTAAAAAAAAGTAAAGAAATAAAAAGTTTGAACTGTCGTGCTCCATTTTTTTTCATTTTCACGAGATACACTTTATTTATCCAAAAAATCAGGCTATAAAAAATTCCAAATAGTACAAACAGGTTTTTTTGTTTTTCAACTTTAGTATTTTGGCACAAGCACATCATCATTGCCGTTGGACGTGAATCTGGCTTAAAGTAGCCTCAGAGATTTTCGTGGTTTTTATGACCATTCCATTTTACTTTATTTTTTCAAGAGAGCTGAGATCATATACTTAAAGGGACGCCCCAATTATTTGATTTATTATTTAAGTTTCGTTCTTTGCGAGAAAGAATTTAATTACAAAAATGGTTTTCTAAGAAGATACTGAAGATTTTTGGGGAAATTGGTTTCCTCCCGCGAAACGGTTGTTTTCAATTAGTGTGGATCTCTTGAATTTAGAAAAAACGAGACTACCGTACAAAGTAAGAAAGGAATGCACTAGGTATTGAAGTGCGGCGACGAGATAACGAATTTCCCAGGCGCCACAAGGTGCCGCAAAGTCTTCAGCTATCGCGGCTTCTGAGGGGTCCTCGGAAAGAAATGAAGGGGACAATCTTGAGAAGGTTCTCAATCCTTGCGGGTCTTCTTCTTGTTGCTTTTTTTCGGGGCTTTGGCTTCCTTCCAAGTATCTGAAAGTAATATCAATATAACTATGTGAATACGCAACTTTACGAATATTTAGGGTATTATGGGGGTAGGGGTGGGGAATATTTAACGTAACCTCTTCAAATAACCTAATACCGTCCAGTAACCTAATACCAGATTACCACAAAACCCCTATTACTGGAATAACTGTTTTGAGAACTTTGAGGGCCTCTTTACCACCGGCCAAACACCCGTCCCGGTCCCAGGGATTTCCGCACAATGGGATTCCATGATAACCACTAACTACCTGTCAATAGGTTGGCTGGGACCTAATACCAGGTAATAGGTTAAGGAAAACGAAAGGTGTGCGATCATAACTGTCGACAAGTTATTTGAGTGAGTATTGCCAAAATAGGCATGGCTAATACGGTTATTTCTAGGTAATAGACAACCCAGTCCGCTTTGGGCGCTGGAAAGGTTCTCGAATCGCCGGTAACCTAATACCACTACATATTACCAGACGGTCGCTGTTACTCGGTAACCAATTAACAAGAAATAACCGTATTATCCATGCTTATTTTGGGGGATATGCCACTTACGAGTAATACGCCACAAGGCAGTGCCTAGGTACCTACGTTTTGCAGAACGTCTGTTGATGGCACCACAATTACAAAATGACACAGGATTCTTTCGACTTGGATTTTTCGATTTCATCTGACGCGTAGCAACTAGGGATGGGTATCGAACTACAAAACGCCGATTACTGGCAATCGATTAATATTTTCACTAATTAATCGACCCCAAAGGAATTGATTAATCGATACAACAATTAATCGACAACTTTCTGAAAAAAATCAATCCAATCATAATTTTGTCAACATATAGTTTGATAGCCCTTGATCGATGGGGATTTGATAGAGCATGAGTTTCCAAAAAAGGGACCTGAACGGTTTTTGTAACTCAAAAACTCTTTCAGAGACACAGATTTTTCGAAAAGTGTGGGGTTTTCCTCCACACTCATACTAATATGATGGTAATTGCTGATTTATGCGAGTAATGTTGAGGGAGGCAGATTGATCCACACGAACGCCTCGTCAAGTGCTAGTATGGATTAACCCTCATCGTGTCCAGTGAAGAGGGCAACACTTTTAAAACGTGAAAACCTCCACGAAACGTTACTCGGCCCGCAGCTGTTCTCAATTTTTATAAACGATTTGGCCAATGTTCTTAGCCACTGCAAATTTCATGTATTCAATGTAGCAAATTTTGCTGATTACTATCAAATCTACCTATCCGATTGGGAAAGGGCCTGGTGGACTCAGTCCATAACATGAACATGAATATGTTGGCCATCTCCCAGTGGGCAAGACAAAATGGGATCGATGTCAATCCAGCTAAAAGCCAAGCAATCATCACGTATAAGCATCACATCCGTGCTGACCCGGTGCTGCCAGTCTAGGTTGCAGTCCCTTACATGCCATAATATTATGTCAAGAAACTGGGCCTATACTTGGATGAAACGCTGTCTTGGGACATCCAAGTTCGCCATATTTGCCAAAGGGTATAATATTATGGTGCACTGCACTCTCTTCGTCGTCTTGCCGAATTCACACCATGTTCGCTCAAGCAGACTTGTAACGGCGTTAGTAACCCCCTATTTCCTGTAGAGCTCCGATGTGTTCTCAACTGGCCTTTCTTCTATAATAGATAAAGTGGCATATAATGCTTCTGTTCGTCACACATGGGATCAAGCCTCGCCATTCAACTACTGGTCTCCAACCGCTCTCCCGTCCAATCCTCGATGTTTACAGACTTCGTATCCTCAAGACCTTTTCATCATCTGACACGGAGGACTGGCACCGTACTTGCCGTCGCTTGCGAATAGGGTAGCATCTGCCAGATCAAGTGCGTTGCTTGTCCGCTCTCATCGGTATAATATTATGGCTTTGTCGAGGTCGTTTGAGGTTGCGGGAGCTAGACTCTGGAACCTGTTGCCTGTTTCGGTGCGCGCACTGCCTACTCTCGGACGGTTCATGCCCGCCATTAAAGAACAATATACTGTTACTTGAAAGGCGTTGGTATGCACATCCCCCTCACATGATTGTAAACTCCCCTTTTAATAATCTTTAATTTGCAATACCTACTTTCTTTTTAAACTTGTAAGGCTCCATTGCATAATCCCAGCCTTATATCTTAATCGTTTATGTGTGTCTTATATGGACAACAGACTGTTATGTTTTTTGTCTTAACGCATTAAGGTTTATTATAATTATACTCACCACCAAGCTCATCAAATGCCACGTTGGAACCTTCGGTCGCAGGTACCTCAAGAACTTCAGGTGCAGCAGCTGAAAAGTAGACACCATGATGGGTTTTTGAAATATGTTACGGTTCGCCATGATGTTATACTAAATAAATAGAATCGTGGTCGTTCAATCTTTTGAAACTTCCTCTACTTTGAAGTAGGTATAAGTAATAATCCTGGCCGAGTTGTTAATAATTTTGTATAATTATAATAGGTGTCATTGATCACTGGAGTTACCTATGGGTAGTTAATGTTGTAAATTGAGGTGCCTGAGTCTGTCCAGAGTTACTTGGTATCTGAATTGGGTGAGACAAGGTCGACAATCGGCCAGACCATTTTTGTGTTGCAACAGGCCTGAACCAACTGTAGGGTGGAGGGTAGATGAGAGATGCTCTCTGATTGTTTTAACAAGAACAGCTCAACTCACCGACAAAAGGCTCAGGGGTGGGTTCCACAGGCTTTTTCTTCTCTTGTCTAGCGGGTTTAGGAGGCGATGACTCCACAGGTGGCTCAGCAGCAGCTGGCGGTTGTGGTGCTGGAGCTTTTGCGGGTTTCTCGGCTTTGGGCTTCTCAGTTTTGGGGGAAGCAGCAGCTTTCACTGCTGGCTCTGGAGGCGGTGGCGCCTGCTTCTTCTTGGCCCTTTGTTTCTTCGGTTTGTCGTCGGCTGAGGCTTCAACGGTTTCGACGATCACGGTTTGAATCCTGAATAAAAAGGGTTGCATCGTTTAAATACCTGACGAGGAACTTCTTCCCAGTTAGTTATTGGTCCAATCGGTGCTATCTGGAGTTTTGGCGAAGCAACCAAACGACAACGGAATGCCCACCGAAGCCGCCAATTGTTAAAACAGCGATTTTCGAGGGCGTGGATCCTTATTATTTCAGTTTTTCAATGAATCTGTCAGCAACTGGAGCCGTGTCAGCTACTGGTACATTTACCCTATCGTTAACTCACGCATACGGTACCTTAATCGTGTCCTAATGCAAGATTAAACGATACTTTCTTGTAGGTTCATTACGAACCTGGTGATGTCAAAAACTCAATTTTGCAAAAAGTGTACTTAATCACTTTTTCCATGCAACCGTGGATATCGACATTATTATCAAGATTGATTTGATGCGTGTGAAAATAATGCACTCTTACTTTTCAGCAACAGGTGGTGCTGATTCGATTTCTACAACCGCCGCTTGGACAGACTCCTTCAGTGGCTCTTGCTCCACAGACGCAGGAGTTTTCACTGGCTCGGGAGTGGGTACATCCAAAACATCCTCTTCGTCTTCCTTAGTCTTCTTCTTGTCTTTCTTCTTTTCTGAAGAACACAGAGCGGGAAATTTAGAAGTTCAATTTTTTTGAGGACTTTTGTTTTATTTGAGGACTTAAGGGGCACAGTAAGTCTCCAACCAAAGAGCTTCTGGTAGGCGCTATAATATATTATAGTGATTAACCAAAGTCCTATGTCTCAGGGACTAATTGAATTAAAACCCATATTCCAAACACCACGAAATTAAATACATCACTTTGGTTGTTGTTAAAATGTGGTCACATTGAGCCCAAAGTGGCAACTCACCAGACGAGTGATTTTGATGTTTGCACTTTTTAAGATTGTTCTAAGTACCTACTTGCCAAAAAGGGGGCTGCTACGAGTATGTTGCCGTGTACACCCTAACACTATGAGATTACAAATTGTAATAAAAATTACATTACATTTCTGCCAAAACAGTTTTTGATATAAATTATATACCTAGGTATTTAAAATTTAAAGAAATATAAATTAAGGATATAAACCGACCTGGCTCAAACATGTCTGAACTCTGATCATTTGAAAATTTGAAGGTTCACCACTTTTAAAATCAGAATTTTTATTATTATACTTCGACTTTACTGCAAATATATTACTTAATACAAACATTCACCAATATTTCTGAAAATATATTACTAAATGTAAGAAAGCAAGATGTATGTTATTCCGAAATAACCGTTTTGGGAATATCGCATACTAACATGGGTAAAATTAGTCAAATTTTAATATTTAGGTGATCTTTGAACTTGCCTTTTCTACAACATCGATTACAAGAGTGTTTTGATAGGACCAGTAATTTTGATGCTACAGACTACAGAAAGTTGTTAAATTAAATGGTACATTTTAGCCTAATTGTCGATTACTACCCTATAAATAAGTCCAATTTTAAAGTAGGAGGGGAGGGGGGTCGAAGCAGAATTTAATGCTCTTCAATTTGTCTTTTGCTAGGGTTTTCGTTGGATCAAGAGTTATAAGCGTAGAACTGAAGAAAGTCCGAAAGTGTCAACGTTTTTACTGTACTATCTCCCAAATATAGGTGGGTATGGCTATAAGAGCGAATTTTTGAAGAAATAACTGGTTTTAGGGAAAATGTCTCAGTTTTAACAAATTTTGTCTCCTTTTTTTGCCGAGAACACCTCAGGAGGACGGAATAAGAT
Source organism: Stenodema calcarata (assembly GCA_963920205.1). Lineage (NCBI taxonomy): Eukaryota > Metazoa > Arthropoda > Insecta > Hemiptera > Miridae > Stenodema > Stenodema calcarata. The sequence continues at coordinate 20,972,437 of OY986060.1, forward strand.
ATCGCAATTCCGATCTCACATCGTGTTAAACGTAAAAAACCTTTAAAATGAGGTGTCCAAAAAAAACTCCTTAGAGTGGCCCGATTCTGACAATCTACGAACTTATTAGCCTTTTGATTGCCAAGACAGAATTTTTGTGCAAATTTGAACTTTTTCATTTATATTCTATCGAGAGTTATCGTCTGGAATGACACATACATAAATATATATACAAAATAGATTTGCTCGTATATACACATATGATTTTTGGTGTCTTAAGACAGTGAATTCTAGATGGTCTGGAATGGGTTTTGGTATAAAAACCTTTCGGAAATTCGAGTTTTAAACATTTTGGACCCAGAACAATAGCTTCGTCTCCTTCTAAAATGCGTTAAAGTCCAAATTTGGCACATCCCAAAGCAATTTCCTGGATATGTTCAACGGAAATACTACTTTTTCTTAAAAGTAGTTGTGTTTTATTTGCACCGGTTTTTGGCACGTGAACACACGCGTTTCATAGTCGAGGGTCAACATCTTGGCCCTAACTAATCTTTTTGCTGAGTAAATGCAAGCGGTGATGCTTGCGTAATGTTTTAAACCCAATCTTATCTCGAAATATGCGAATTTAAACGATAGTTTGGGTAATTTTGTTGGAGTTGTGTTTAATTCGTGCACGGTGCATAGGAATTCGACGGTTTCAAAACAATTCCGAATCATCACGAGTCAACCTCGTTAAGTTGGTACTACGGAACTGTAGGTACGTGTGTGCCTATTAATGGATCCCGAATCTTCACATTATACCTGATGGTACGTTTAAGCCTTCACCAAGCCGTATAGCATGACCACTGCCCTATCGAAGCCGCATTTTGGCCCACTGATTTAATCAATTTTGGATTGCATACAGGAAACACCTGGAAACAGTCGAGAAGGCTCAATGCGTTGTTTGCTTCCCTATCATTTGCTGATAGTGCTAATCTGCTAATCCGTGGCTAGTAAGTGGGGGTCATATACTTGTACCGATACTTTTGATTCGATACTCAGTTATCGTACGAAATATCGATACAGCAGGCCTTGGTACCCTTTTGATACTGGTATCGATACTTGAATGGTATCGCAACATCCCTAGTGGTCGCTCTTTTTCTGTTTGCGATATCTTTATTACGAATCTTAAAATTTACGACATTTCAGCAGAACTAGCAGATTTTCTTAGATTTTCCAGTTTCGTTCCAATAAATCGACACGAAGTTTCTTCAGGGGAACAGAACATTGGTTTTGGAGTTCCAAATCCGAATCAGGGCATACGAAAATTCAAATAAAAAATATAATTTCACAGCTTCGTCTGCTTTTGACTTATTCTACGTTGTTCAGTTACGATTATTACAAACCATCAAGTAGAACGAGTAGTAGAATCGTCCACTACAATGGCACGTCATCAGTCAACAAACCAGCTTAAGCGATAGAGACGTATTTACTCAGATGCCGGCACAGGTGGTCGTAATCATTCGTGACCCACTTGAGTTTTAATCTCAGGCTCAAAACATTAAATTCGTCGAATTCATTTTCCATAGCTTCGATTGTTCAAATTAAAAGCCGGAGTAACAAAACTGTAATGAAGATCCCAAATCAGATCTGTTAATTGTACTCATAAAACGTCAGATTTATTAATTTATTGTAAAACGTAAAAACCCACCAGTCATAATGGAGCAACGATCACAATTAAAATCTTATACCTACATAAAACTCTAAGTTTGTCTGTTTGTTTGTGCTCTATAGATGCCAAACTGCTGATCCAATTTTGACAGGGATTGATCCGTTGTGACCAGCAAGTTCAGGGATGGTTTTTGTCGACATTAGAGTGAACGACGCTTTCCTTAGTGACAGTACAGATAACTTCTCTCCGTTGTCAAGCATTCTGACGTGATGTAGGTAGTAATTGGTCAGAATAAACCAAATTGTTTTGAAATGTGATAGAAATATACCAATGCAATGATTCACCGAGTCTATAACACAATACGAATGTTAGAATGAATCTAGGAACCACTTCCCCACTCGATCGTAAAAAAATCGTAACGTCGCTAATTACAACTTTTGAGAGTTCCGGTTGGTCTCATTCGACGCAGGAGAGTGTAAACTTTCGAATGGTTGCCCTCGATATTTTTTGGCAGGTCCATTGAAGTCAACAAAAACGTAAATGTAAGTGAAAAATAGGCAAAAAACTCGATTTTTAGAGTTTTTAGTAGGTTTTCGGGGGATTTGGAGGGTTTGCATCAATGTGAAAAACAAATTAGGGTCATATTTGAATTCAGCGTAAAATTTCCTACAAATCTAGCCCCATTATAATTTCTTTGGACGAAGTTCATGGTGGCCAGGAAAATACACCGTAAAGTTGTAATGAAATACCAAAAACACGTATAAAAATCGAGAAAATCGCCCAATCGGAATGCCTTTCATATTGTAATTTTCATTGTGCTTACTTTTTCAATAAATGCTACCTATTATTACTATTAATAGCAACATCAAAAGCTCAAAATAGTACCTATTACTCGAGGGAAAAAAGGCCTAATACGAGTACGTACTTGATGTTTATAAGGTTCTTACAGGTATTCGCAAAATATTTTGCAGACCTCGAAAATGTTCGAAAATATTGATGGTTCCCTTAAAATCTAACCTTGAAGTGATTTCAGGAGTCACGAACTGGCCCTGACATTGAGAAAGTGTATTTTTCATTGTGCGAGGATCAAGAAATTTTGTTGTCACAATCAGGTCAGTATAAACCGACAACACGTTTATTGTGGCCTCGTGCTGCAAACAATCCACTGAGTTTTCCCCCAAACAACGTCCAAAGTTGCGTAGGTAGGCACCTCTCACACAACTTATGGTTCATTTCAAACAATCGTTTTCCACTCGTACTTAAAACCCAAAAAGTAATTGGAACCGAGCTTTGACTGTGTGGAGGTTGCTGGTATTTGGCTCAATTGAAGCTCATAAAATGAACCAATGTCAACTGCACGGACCATTAACTGGTAAGAATGCACAAGGAAATGAGATTACTGCCAAACAAAGCGGCGATCGTTGGTCATCATTCGAAATAATTTGACTTCTGGTAGAATACAAACTAACATCATTTTCTTCACAAATTTGACGTTTCTAACTCAAAATGTGCGTGATCTTCCAAATAGGAATAACAAAATGAACGTACCCCCTACAGAGGTTTTTAGAGTCAACTCATCATTTTCAACTCAAGAACTTGTTAGGAAAGTACTTCACAAACTCTGGATTAACCGGTACCCACTTTTTTGAACGCTGATTCACGTGGTGCTATTCATTTTCTTTTTTGAAAAGGGAATTGAAGGAAAAAATACCTTTTAGTGCAGAAATGAAAATGGTTTTCGCGCGGTCAAAAAAGAAAATCGATGGAGGTGCCAATTTTGCATGCAATTTAGCGTAGAATCCAAATCTGCGATAAAAATGGGGGTTCCCATTTGAAAAAACAAATCCAAACTCTCCAAACTTCTCTCTTGGCGAAAATCTATAAGCTGAGGAGTTAATCGGCAAAAATCGAGACAAAAAAATACCTACTGCTTCGAAAATTCGCTCCTATTATCATGCTGCATGTCCAGAACTTTTTTAAATACAACTCAATACTTCGAAGATCTCAGTTCCTCAAGTAAAATGGAGTATTAGGTACGCGAGTCGGAGTCGAAGGAAATCCACGGTTCTAAGGGAGGTGAACAATTTTCAAAAGACATTCGGATAATTGGTTTATTTGGTGGAATAACATTCATCCTCACGATTACCCCAAAAATAATATGGTAGTTCGAATCTTATAGTAATCTTGCCATAATAATAATAATTCTAAAAATAATTGAAGTGCATTAAAATCAAATGGGGCCTAGTGTTGTAGGTGTACCCTTATTAAACAGTACGGTATTATTGAATGGATATCACGTTGGATGTTTCGAATTTAGGGGAAAGATAGTGTGATTTGCTAAGAGAAGCCTTGATTGTTATCGAGTGATATTTTTGGTAGGTGATATAGACGAAATTTAAAGCACTCATTGGTGCGGTAATACAAATAATAAGGAAGGACGAAATTAAAAGAGCGTAAACTACAGTACTAGGTACACTACAAAGCGATTGCATATACAGTATTAAAGTAACTAGAGCTAGGGTGAAAAACAACGGTGAAAGATGAATGTGGTAAGAGTGCAGCACAGTGAGTACTTCTACTTTTTAACATGGAGTAGAAAAGCGAGAAAGTATTTCGACAAACACAAGTAGACACGAGGGAACAAAACGTATTGGAGAGTGACTACAGTTTTACAGGTAAATAACAAGTAGAAGGGTAAAGTACTTACTAACAGTGAAAGATAAAGAAGAAAAAACACAATGAAGGCATTTTTGGGGGAACCCAAGTGTGTATTATCACATGCGGGTGACAACAAGCATGCTAAGGTGGTTTCATGCTTTTTTAGGTTTAGATTTAGGTTTAGGTTTAGTACCATTCTTTTGCGGCAGGATCTCTTCTAGGGCGGATTTTCGGTTTTTCTTGTCCTTCCGAGAGAGAGCTTGTTCCCATTCTCCTGAGGAAGGGAAGAGAACAAAACGAAAAATAGCATTAGTTGGTTAGGTGTGTTGTAGAACAATCTAAACTGAATAATTACACGTAGCTAAGCCTAATTCGAATAATGTGCAGACCAAATCTGTTAATTGAATTGATAATTATGGTAACTGGAAACAAAATAGGAAGTGGAAGTCGAAAACGTCATAAGCTGACGTAAAGGTCCAAGGGATCACTCTACACTACAGGTCATTTTCATGTCCACAAAGAACACGACCCTCCCAGGATGCTTCATTTAGTAGTTTTGGTCATTGTCATATGCAACAGACCTTACTCTATTTGTATTTTATATAAGGTGATTTGAAACCTCCAGAAGATAGCTGCACAGGTTCGCCCATTTACACATTACTGTAATAATTACAATTATTGAACGCGTAAGATTATTCACTTTTGCAAGCTATTATCGAGCCCTTCACGAATCTATTTCTACTTTAAGTTTCCTCCCGGTTTGGTTAGAAAAAAAAAATTAAAATGTCATTACCGTAACGAGATGTTTTAGTGACGGTAATGACGTTTTTAGTACAGTGATGATATTACTACTCAAGGGGGCCACTAAGAGGTGTTTTATTTGGAAATTTTGTTTCTTGAGAGGGTTTTTCCTTATAACATATTATTACAAAAACGAGGCATCTTCAAAATAAAATCAAAACTAAAAAAAAAAAAAAAAAAACTCTGCAAATTCTTGACACAACGGATCTTTATGTTCTTTGTGCAGATCACTCTTTCGTATAGATCACTAAATGTATCACTAGATCACTTAATTGACATAACTTTGGTGAACATTTTCAGGAATAGTCGAAGGAGTGAATGGTAAAATGCTGAAAGTGAGTTTCATGGCAAGAGCAGATGACAACAAATTCAACTGACCTGAAGTTACAATTGCATCGGAAGAAATGTTGACACAATTATGGATCCTACTCCAGTATTAGTTTGCAAATATATTGATTGCTAATTTAAAACAACAATTTGATAATATACTTTTGTTAATAATTCAATTTTCATTAACTTTTAGTTAAAACTTTCTTTCACGTGTGATCTCTTTTGTATCTTTTCATTTAAATGTGTCAATGTAATGGTGTATAACAATTTTTATATGTATTCTTTTAATTAAAATTTTTTTCGATTAATTAAAAAATAGTTGATTAATCTCCTCACTATCCTTAATTTTGAGTTTGAGAGCAAGATATATCAAAAAGTCATTAACATAACAGTCGTTGTCATTACCACAACACCAGCTGTCATTACCGTGAACACTCAAAATTTAAAAGAAAAAAATGGTTTTAATTATAGTTCTAAAATGGTTAAAATGCTTCTTATTCTGCCTAACGACTTCAACGTCAACAGGAGACAATTCTTACTGGTCAAAATGGTCTATAATCTTAGAATTACCCCCAAGTGTTTTGTCCCCCATTTGTAATACGGAAACTGTTCTGAATACCACAGCGATTACTTTACTGTTGTTAGATACAGAGTTGTTTTGGTATCAGGTATTGGGAACACAGCTAATTTAACCAGTGATGTGAATTTCGTCCCATTTCGAATTACTACTCGATAAAAGGCCCTAGTTGACAACCTACTATGGCAGGCATCATGATAAGATGTAGTTGAACATCATGAAACATAAATTGACAGGTGCAAGCAAATTGCTTATCCGGAAGCCATGAATGAAAAATCTTGACCTGTGTTGTATTCCTAATTATTTCAATGTTTAATATCCAGTGTTTAATTAAAACCAACAACATTGCATACAAAAATTGATTGATTGATAATAAACAAACCATCATCGAAGTCTTTGGGTTTCTCGTCAACGGCCTTGTTTTTCTTGTTTTTGGTGGTCACTTCAACATTTTCCTTTCCCTTCCCTTTGGCTTTCTTATTGCTGTCGTTTCCTTTATTGTTCTCTTTGTTAACTTTGTTTTCCTTCAAAGTGTTTTTAGCCGGAGATTTCTTTTCCTGTTTCTGTTTCTCTTTCTGCGGGGATTTCTCGGCCTCTTTCTTCTCCTCTTTCTTGGGGGTTTTCACGTCAGACCGTTTTCCGGCACCGGAGTCGCCGACGGCTGTCGCGTGGCCGTTGGATTGCGATTTCTGAAAAGACGGAAGACGATTTAGACAGAATTGATATGAATGAAAGGCGACGGGAAACCTAGTGCAATGATGGTGATTACTAAGCAAATTAATTTATTGGAACTGTTTTACCATTGGAAACGATAGAGAAGCAGTTGTTCCTACGCCATAGTTAATTTTGGTTCAGTTTTTACATTACTGAGTTCTACCCACTACAAATGTACACCTACGACTTCCCCCAATAACGATACCAAACCAGTACCAGACATCTATATCGATCATTCCCGTAGTTGTTAGACAAATACACAACTTAATAATTAAGTTGTGCCTAAGGCTGTGACAATTATTGTGTCTAAGGCTGTTGTGTACGTAGAGGATCTTATTAACGAAACAATGCATGATTATTTCAAATTAAACGTGGTATATTGCGTACCTAATATTAATAGTAATAATGATGATAATTATTGGCACCAAAATAACTAGCACATAAATAATTACAACTAATAGTAAACGGATTCCCAGCTACTTCTAATGATAAGTTGGTCATAGTCATCGCCCCAAGAATGACAACCCACGCCTAAATCTGGTCGTAATCCACTCGATCGATTCCAGTGACTTTTATTATCCACTTCCCGAAATTCTACTAGGTAATTGATTAAAGATAATTCATTGTTAGTGGTATCAGACAAAAGATAGCAGCTTCATCTGTAGATAATTCAAATTTGTGTAAACAGACACTGTCGAAGGGAAATGTAGTAGACGCAGCGGAGGAGATCATTGCACTCCCGCGGTTAGAACGACCTCAAATTGAGGATTTATTGAAGGGGGAAAGGCGGGTCCTGGAGCAAATGGTGTGGTCAGAGGAAATGAGCAAAAAAAAACCGTTCGCACTACATAGATAAGGGATATGAGAATAACAAGCATCAAGTCTGAACGATGGAAATTCCATTTTTCTTCCGCTATGCACATCGGACCCTAACAAGAAACTCTCTACGTGGTGTGGAAAAAACATTGAGCTTCGGGAAAATGGTAAAATGCGGTTCTTCGGAGGAAAACGGGGAAGGGGTGGGGAAAATACAAGAGTAGTGGGAAGATTATTGGCAATGGGGCCAGACAATGAGTACGGAAATGAAAATAGAACCAGACCGTTTTGAACGCGAGCCAGAATAAGAGAAGAAGGGAGTGAGTTTAATAGAAAGGTTGTCCGAAATAATTAAATTTATTGGAATTGGGGTTTCGATGGAGTGGGTCTCGATAATTCACGAACAAATGTCAAAACTAAAAATTGGCGGTAGAATGAAAACAACGCGAGACAAGGAAATAGTGTCATTTGTGCAGCTCACAATATTCACAAACAACAACTTTCCTAAGCAACATTCAGCTGATATGATGTCTGATTTCAAGGGCTCATTACTCGAAGAATATTCTTGATTGTGAATCAATTGTTTCTTGAATGAAACGACCATTTAAAGATAGATACAGGAGAAACGAATTCTAAGGACGTTTGCTGAAGATATTCCCATCAGTAAACTACATGCAGGTACATCGGTACATGGATATGTCCCATTTTCTCCCTGTAAAATAAAGTCCTAAGGACGCTACACACTAAATTAGCTTTAGGAGCCACTCAGCTGATCTCGGGCCTATTTGTCTTTAAAGTCCCAAGAAGGCTACATACCAAATTACATCTTCATAGACAGGGGCGGCTCGTGGGCTCAGAAACTGGTGGGGCACCAGGGCAATATTTAGGTGCATACCTACCTATTAGGTACTCACTATAGGAACTAAACTCAAACTACCCTTACAGCAAAGAGAAATTGTGACTGTACGAGTACTATTCAAAGAGTACATTATAAAGGTAGTCAAAAAATTATATTATTGGAGTTTCTATTACTGGGGTTTTTAAAAATTAGCAATCGCGACCATCTGCTTCCTAGCCGAGTGGTACCTTGAAAACCCCCTCTAAAAATGTCCTCTTATGCCCAGATTGCACATACGTTTTCTTATCCAATCGTATCAAAACATTTTGAACGATCACAGAACAGCAAGATTGATTTCAACTAGCTTTTAGAGTTCGTTGGTTAGCTCAAACAAAGCTCGAGTCAATGAAGTCACCATCAGTTTCAGGGATAACAAATAAAACAGTATTCTCAACGGTTGGCTGAGCTACATAATAATATTATGTATATTACTGTTATTAACGATTATTAACTGTTATTAACTTACAGAATGTAGAAATCAACAAATGAGATTCCCTTGGGCGAATAGAGATCCACTTCAGTCTTGACGACTAGCAAAGCGTTCACGCGTTGCACGTGAGATATTAAATTTCAATGTTTAGTTGATTAATATTATGGAGACAATAATTCACTTTTACTATGATGAGTAAATACGAAGCTAAAAACCACCAGTCAATGCATTCAAAATAATATAACGTCAGGCAACGTTTTGGTATCATTCTTATCAAACATGGAAGAAAGCATGGAAGAATGAAACTCCCTTTTTCTTGACAAGGAACGATTCAACGATCGATTGTTTTCGGCGTTCAACTTGATTCGATATTTTGGCCACCGCCCGGAACGCCTCCTATCTCGGAACACAGGGTGCCTTCCCCCACCCCAGGAAGCGCCTATACCTTCAACATTGAGACTGGGGCACTTCTGGTCGATCCGATAATCGATTTTTTAATCGATAAATCGAAACAAAATGCGACTCAGTGGAAGTGGGTAGTCATGGAGGAAGGGAGATCTCCCTTCTTCCATGGTGGGTAGTAGTAGATAAGATTTTTTTCTCCTTGTTCTATGTTTTTTCTGTTTTTTGTTTGTTCTATGTTTTTTCTGTTTTCCTTTGCAAATTTTTGGGTGGGGCGAGGGCCAAGGTGGCCTTATGGACGAGCCGCCACTGTTCATAGAGTGAATAGCATAAAAAGTAGGTTTTGGAGCCAAGCAGCTGATCCCGGGCCGATTCTACTTGAAGTGTCAGTCCTAAGGAGGCTACACACCAAATTACAGCTTCATATAGTGAGTAGCATAGAAATTAGAGCCACTCAGGTGATCCTGGGCCTATTCTGCTCAAAGTGTCAGTTCTAAGGAGGCTACATACCAAATTACAGCTTCATAAAGTGAGTAGCATAGAAATTAGCTGTGTAGGACCCACTCAGCTGATCCTGGGCATATTCAGCAGGACCTAGGTTGGAAAGCTTTTGAAGGATATCTCAGGCTGTGATTGATTTGAAGTTTTGAAATGCGGGGGCGGGTATAGATTTGCCAAGACATCCAATAAGCATAAAACTACAAGAAATTTCTAGAAAAATCAAAATTTATTTAGATCCTGCTCGATCATCCTTCCAAAAATGCCACCTCGTCTCGTTTTTTTAATTAAAACAAAAAGCCACAATTTAAATGAAATTATTTTGTGAATTTCAAAAAAGAACGACGACGGGCTTTTTCTTATTAATATAGTAAATTTAGACATTTATTTTAAAAGTCAATCACAGCCTGAGATATCCTTCAAAAACTTTCCAACCTAGGTCCTGCACTGCCCTGTAAATGAAAAATGCCTCCAAAATGAGGCAAAAAATAGAGACGAAATTATGTATAAAACGAGTAAAATGGAGACATTTTACATAAAATCAGTTATTTCTTCGAAAATTTGCTCTTATAGCCATGCTGCACGACTGTGGATTTTTGAATTTTGATGTAGTTCATTAATGTAAATGATGATTTAAACATTTATATTGATGATAAATTCTGGGAACATAATGAATGTTTCCTTCTCAAATGATACCCAACTGTTAGTAAGCAAAATTGGTCATTAGAACTGTCTACTGCACATGCTGATGGGCCAAACATGATGATGGGGGGGATGTACAAAACAAATATAGAGGGAAATAGGGGCAATTGTTCTTGGCATGTCCGCCTCGGGTACGTTTCCTTTACCAGTACCTGACAGATTTACACAACTCAATACCAAAACTTGCACTGTCACGAGTGACTTGTCTGAGAGTAACTTGTTAAATTACAGCTCGAAGACGATCTTGTAACAAATCTACGTTCATAAAATCCCGATTGACACTAGTGCAGTCGAACTGACAACATCGTTTATGGTGGAACGATTTATGTAACGGGACAACAGACAGAATGAAAATTTGACATTGGAAGGTCACAAATTGGAGCATATGGACTGTACATTTTATGTCAAGATGAATTAGACCTCTCGTACCCTGCAACGGCTGGTGGTAAAAAACGGGTGAACGTGGCTTTTAGAAGTGAAAGGGCCAAACCCACCAACGGAATCGGAACGCAGGGCGAAATGTGATCGAAAAATTTCATTCACCTTTTCTTTGATTTTCTTCTTTTTCCCAGCGCTTCTCCTGTCGTCGGTCAACTTGTCGAACGGCGGCTCTTCGGCGGATTTGAAGCCGAAAACGAAAACTAGCAAAGCGAATAATAATACGGTCCCGACGATGATACCGTGAAACGCATATTGGGTCGTTATCAACTCCGAAATGAGATCCATTTTTTGACGAAATCAAATCGCGTAAAGGGGAAATTAATGGAGGGTTGAGAGGTTGTTCGAAAAGAAGGAGAAATTATACTAAAATAAAATTGATTGGGGAGGGTTTGGAAGAACGGAATTTTCACGACATCCGTGAGAGGAGGATTGATAAACTCGGCTCGTTGAAGACCAGATGACTGCTCTTTCTTCTATCTGGGTATCTACGGAGGGCAAACACAGCACCGCGATGCTACGTCACTCGTTTCGCCTACGTGTCGTGCCATTCACATCGATTGGAGTATTCGCCCGTTCGTTGTTTTTTTTTCGGTTTCGTCCAACGCTATAAAAACCTCGTAAGACTCGAGAAATCCGCCCGAAACGTCGCGTACTTGTACCCTGAGACTTGCGCTAAGTAAAAGTGCGCGGAAAACGTGAGAAAATTTGACGAATTTGACCCAAAACCGACGCGTAAAAACAACCACAACAAGAGGTGGACGACCTAAAATATCGATTAGTAGCTTCGATATCCGCTACGTGGATAAAAAGCCACGAGTTCATTTCTGTTGGTAACATTGAGAGAAAAGATGATTTCGCCGCAGCGAGCGCTATAATCGCTTGTTTTTTCCCTACCCATGGAAGAAGGCTTTCTTCCATGTTCCCTACCATTGCCAGTCTTTCTTTCTTTTTCGCATTGCAACACATTGCAGATGCACATGTCGACCCCTCTAACACTCTAAATCCGTTGGATTCGAAACCTGTTTTAGTAGCTCTCAAAAGCTTGAAAGTGGGGGATAATCCTCCTTATATATTTCAACAAATTCTCTCCACCATGAGCACCATCATGCAACAACCCAATTCTACACTGGATTCCTGGGTTGTAGAAAACTCTATATAATCCATCCCCGTAGAGAACTCTCTTGTTGTCAACTCATCTTTTTATCGGTTTTATTGATTTTACCCATTCAAAATCGATTTTCTTTTCCTACCTGAGACATGTGGATTTCTTTTTTTCCTTTTCATGTGGGTGTGCTTTGTATGTGAGACGGTCGAACAGAAAAACAAATTGTGATAAGAGGTTGATAAGCGGACTTATCAGTGACGCGAGCACTCGAGCGGAGGTTTGAGGAAGTACGAGACGACTTGGTCTATCATCTCGTTTTGTCGAAGCCCACAAAAGAAGAGAAAAGCACACACACTCGGCATGTTTGTTGACTTGTTTTGGTTGGGGATGCAATATCAGAGAAAAACTATCGATATATCGACTATCGATACTTTAAAACTATATCGAAATAGTAATTTGATATATCGGTAAAATATATCGATATTTCGGTCTTCGATATAATATGTATTTTCTTGTTGGAAATTTGGAAATTTCAAAATTCCAGATTACCGATTCAATTCATAAATCAATGTCTCAATAACCTCAATGTATTGTAGGTGGATGTAGGTGTGCATAAAAAATCCACCCATACAAAAATGCACATTACAGCGAAATGAGGAAGGTTTCACGTTCGAGGGTTATCCTCAAGTAAAGTTTGCTCTGTATGGAAGTCCCTTCCATTTCCTTTTCCAACCCAGTGTAGCTCCATGTTGTTCCCCTAAAATTGTAATTTTACAAGTGCTCTTCTGCTCTTCTTCTTCTTCCGCTTGTTACCTTGATTTCTTCTTCCAGATGCTCGATTCAAGGGTGTCTCTGATAGGATACAATCTACAGTGTTGCCAGAGGACCAGAACCTTCAGGTTCAGCAGAAAAATTTTCAAAACTATCAGTCAAAGGAAAGGTCAAGGATAGAAGCCTTAGGGCGAAGAAACTTGTTGGCTACTCATTGGACATTAAACGCAATATAATAATATTATTTATTATATAATAATAAATAATATTATTATATTATAATAAATAAATAATAATATTATATTATAATAATAATATAATATTATATTATTATTATTATAATATTTATACATTTATGCAAATATTATATATTTCTATTATTGTATAACTGGCACAATCGGGTCCGATATATATTATAATATAATATATATATTATAATATAATATAATATATAATATATTATAATATAATATAATTATAATATTATAATTATAATATAATATAATTATAATATTATATATTATAATATAATGCCGATATGTTTTATCGCGATATATCGGAATATCGATATCAAACTGGCACAATCGGGTCCGATATATTATATCGGACCCGATTGTGCCAGTTTGATATCGATATTCCGATATATCGCGATAAAACATATCGGCAATAAACATCGATATATCGCAAGAAAAATATCGGCTATTTCGATATATCGATATTTTTTATACATCCCTATTACGAATTCTAGTGCGATTTGATTGTTTGTGATTGTGGTGGTATTAAATACCTATCAAATTTTGATAGACTTGTATGGAGGTGAGTAGCTAGTTGTACCTACTTCTATTTAGAGAAAATGCCGAGTGAGTGTGTCGCGTATGGATGCCAAAATTGTGCGGGAACCAAGCCCGTTGGCGATGGCGAGATAAGGAAGATTTCCTTTCACCGTTTCCCTAAAGATCCGGAACTCAAAGAAAAATGGATCCAATCAATTAGGAGAGCACAATGGAAACCAACCAATCACAGCCGTGTTTGTAGTGACCACTTTCAGGAATCCGATTATGATAATTCATCTCCTTTTCGAAGATATCTAAAACAAGATGCCATTCCGTCGATATTTACCGGTTTTCCACCTCATTTACAGCCGTCAACTTCCACTTCGATGACACCGCGGGTGGTTTTGAAGCGGGAGTGCTCGCCAATCCAATCTCCAGTTCAAGAAAAACTACCAAAAACTGACTTGGAAATAAGAACTTCGGAAAAACTTAAAAAGACCGAACAAAGACTACTTGCTACTAGGAAAAAGTTGCGAAATGCCAATTTGAAACAGAAGCGACTGAAAGTGAAAGTGGCAAATTTACAAGATATTGTGGAACAATTAAAAAAGAAGAACCTTATATTGTCGAAACACTGTGAACACGATAAAAAGGTGATTTGTTACACAACATTTCCAAGACATCGTTTTGCCTGATGCAGATAGAATCACTGAAATTATTAACCCTGAATTGTAAAAAGTATACCTACAATGACCGATTGCGCAATTTTGCAGTCACACAACAATTTTTGTCTCCAAAAGACTACAGTTGTGAACAATGGCCGAGTTGTATTCAACAATTAAAGCTAAACCAGGTTTCAGCTCAGAGGTTTTCCAATTATTAAAAGACAAGTGCCATTACCAACCCCGTCTGGTATGCTCTTTGATGGGCCATTCAATCAATCAATTTATTTCACAATATATACCTCAAGGGCGGGTTGTGGGGATCAACTGTAATTTTTTATGGGTCGCTTCGTCTTGATCAGGGCAATGTGGGGGATTTAGTCCTAGTCCAGCAGAGTGGGTGCTTTGTCCCTCAGGACTCTTCTCCTTTTTTCTCTTTTTTTTCTCCTTTTTTTTTAGGATATAGGTACTTAGGTGGGTCCTTATAGTGGGAAGTGGTGGGTGGGTTCTCAGATCCGCCTCGTGTGGTGGGTTCCCCATTGGGGCTTTTGAAGGGTGTGCGTTTGGACAAGTGCGTTTGGGTGGGATCTAAGTTTATCATTGAATTTATTTTTGAGCTTTGTGGTGAATGTGTGAATTGTGTCGATTGAGTGTAGTTTGTGGAGTGTTTCTATTCTACAGCGTCGGGATGTGTGGGTTGGAAGGCGGATGCATTTGTTTTGAGTAATTTGTAGTTTGTTTATGGAGGAGGGAGCTGCTGTATGCCGAATTGGGGAGGCGTAGGTGATGGTGGAACGGTATCAGGGCTTTGTACATAAGGAGTTTGGCTTCTTTGGATAGGGCGTGGGATTTGAAGAGGTGAAAATAACGGCCAAGCTTTTGGCGGGCGGCTTGGTTTGTACGCTTGACGTGTTCGTTCCAATTCAGACGTTTGTCGAGATGGAGGCCGAGGTATTTAACGGACTTGGAAAATCCTATTTAATGGACTCCTCAGAATGCTACGACTCAAATACTCAGGGTTGTCAAACTTCATCAACTTGAACATCATTACACCTAAAGCTAGCTCACGGCGTTCTGCAATTTTTACCCATTTTAGTTGAACGTAGTATTTCGGCACATGTTCATCGATCAGCAATTTAAAAATGAAACGTATAATTGCATTTTGCGCACGCTGTAACAGTGTTTCTTTTTCAGAAGTGAGATCACAGTAGGCAAGACAGGCATAGTCGAAAAAAGCCATAATTAGAGATGGGCTGCGTTTTGTAGTCTGTTACAGGCTTTAGGGGGGGATTGGCTGGTGGAGTAGATTGCTAGGTCGTCGGCAAACCCAGCAATTGAGACGTTTTTGACATTTTATGTCTTTACTCTGGCACATAACTCGAAAAGCGTCACACGAAAATTTCTGATGATTTTCGCTTACAACCGATTCGTTGCGACGGAACTTTTTTCGATGATTTTCGCCAGTTATCATCGTACAAAAATCGTTCACCACTCGTTGGATAGCTCTCGATTTACCAACCATATTACGTTAACCACTGCGGAGTGCGTGGCCGACAAGCTGCGGTATGAGCGTGATTGTTTAAATAATTATTTACACACAAGTGATCATTCTCAATAATTTATATTGTCAACACGAATGCAAGCTTCATAATTTAAACTATAATTCAACGTTTATTACATTAATTAAAGAACTGAGTCTAATTACTAATTCTTTTATGATGAACACTACAATTAAGTATAACAACTACGCTACTGGGGTTCAAAGGCCCCTGAATCTTTTTTTTTAAAGACATAAAATGTCCCAATGTGTTGCAGACTCGTATGCAAGCATTTCGTTTTTGTCGATGTATTTTTCAACGGCCCTTATTATTTACCGGTTGTTTATGCACATTAACTAAAGCTTCGTGTCTTAGAAGTACAGTTAAAATACAGTATCTCACCGACGGGAATTTGTTAAGTTTTCTGGTCTGAAGAATAGGAGGGAAAAAGTCCTTTTGTTGAAGACTGGCAGATGAGTGAAGTGAAAAGAATTGTTTGGCATGTCTTCGAAGACGTGGGTAATGTATATGTTGTATAAGGTTGAATTCCAGTTTTTCCATCGGGATGGGAAGTGGTGTAGGCGTAGGCAAGTTAGTTTTTTCTATTGATCAGCCTCCAGGGGCGGGCCGGGCCTACTGTGGCCTCCACTGGAGTACACGTTCGGGGCTCCACCTCCGAACCTCCACCTTCAGGCCTTCACTTTCGGAGCTCCATCTCCACCCCCCCCCCCCCCACCTTCGGGGGGCGCCACCTCCGAGCCTGGGCACCACTGGGTTCCAGGGGAATTCCACTGGGCTCCAGGGGACACCACCTTCAGGCCTCCGGAGCTCCACCTTCAGGCCTCCACTTCCACCCCCCCCCCCACCTTCGGGGGGGGCGCCACCTCGGAACCTGGGCACCACTGGGCTCCAGGGGGCACCACTGGGATCCACTGGGCTCCAGGGGACACCACCTTCAGGCCTTCACCTTCGGGCCTCCACCTTCGGGCCTCCACCTCCGAGCCTCCACCTTCGGGCCTCCACCTCCGAGCCTCCACCTTCGGGCCGCCACCTTCGAGCCTCCGCCTCCGGAGCTCCACCTTCAGGGCGCCACTGGGCTCCCAGGGGAGCCACTGGGCTCCCAGGGGAGCCACTGGGCTCCCAGGGGAGCCACTGGGCTCCCAGGGGAGCCACTGGGCTCCCAGGGGAGCCACTGGGCTCCCAGGGGCACCACTGGGCTCCAGGAGGCACCACTGAGCTCCAGGGGGCACCACTGGGCTCCCAGGGGCACCACTGGGCTCCAGGGTGCACCACTGGGTTCCAGGGGGCACCACTGGGCTCCAGGGGGCACCACTGGGCTCCAGGGGACACCACTGAGCTCCCAGGGGACACCACTGAGCTCCCAGGGGACACCACTGAGCTCCCAGGGGCTCCAGGGGGCACCACTGAGCTCCAGGGGCCCCTGGACCAGGGGGCAACACTGGGCTCCAGGGGGCACCACAGGGCTCCAGGGGGTTCCACAAGGAACTCCTCTGGCTGCCTGAGGCCTCCTCAGGGCCTTCAAGCACCTTAAGAACATTTAAGGTTCTTGAAGTTCCTTCAAGGATCATCCCAAGCATCAGTCCAAATTCCTGATGGCTATGGAATGATGCTGGGGAGTGTTTTGATCTGGTGAAGCCAAGATGAGATTTCTCGGCACTCGGGGTCCCTACCGTAGTAATTTCCGTTGAACTGAAAACTCGGGAAGGGAGAGGATCGCGTGTGTGGCGTGAGCGTTGGGGGTGGTAAAGAGGGTGGCTCAGGTAGTTCCTAGAAACGATAACAGGTGGCAGCGCTATTGAAGGCGGCAGGAGGAGAGTGGTCATTGAAGCCCATAGACGTGAAGCAGCAATGTAAAAACTAGGTGATTACTCAAGATAAATACAATATAGAAAAAAAGAAAGGGTTTAACAGGTTTAATTAATAATTACAATGTTTTGTAATTGAGGTTTTAGGATAAGTAGATTGTAAAATTGATCGTACCTAGTAACTACTAAATAGATCGAGCATAAAAATAAACTGGTTGAATTAAACATAAATACAGGGTGTTTCATTTCGTGACGGTCACAGGCTAGTAATCGATTCAGCTCATTTTTGGCCTGAAATGTCTTGTAGCAATTCGTTTTTATTCAATTAGAAAATAGAGGTTTTTTTAAATTTTAAGCTTTTTTTCGTATTTCCGACTTTATCACACTAAAATGACCATCGTTCCCTTAATTTACATGAAAATTCAAACCTTTGGAAAGAACATTTCCTATCCCTCTAATGAAAAACAAATTTTTCGAAATTTCGAATCGCCAAAACGGGTGAAAAATCAACTTTAAAAGGAAAATTTGTCACTTTGAAACGCTCATAGACTCCTATAATCCGGTACGAGAATTTTAGCCTGTAGACCTAAATGTTGCGCCCAAATATCAGCTTTCAATTGGAACTTTCAACCAGTTCATGTGGATTCTCCCAAGTTTGTCGCCTCTGGAAGGCGTCTAGGCTTGTGGACAATTTTAATTTTCATACAAAAAACCATTGGCCACCAACAAGGGTAGACGGTATTCTAGATGAGTTTCTCCAAGCCAACGCGAATTTCAATGACGTCCTCATTTGAGGCGTGTCTGCCAAACAACGAAAGCTTTGATCTCGAATTCCTGAAAGTAGACAAAACGTTTTCACTCCATTGCGTCTTATGAACACCAAAAACTCGAATAGAGAAAAAAAGTTGCTGAAACCGACGAGTAGGGAAGGCGGGATCCCGCACATTTTGACTCCGGAATCCCGCAGATATCCCGCACATATTTTAATTTAACTTTTTGAACCAAATGTAAAACATTTTCCATTCAATACACACCCTTCGAACCAAAAAACCATCGACTGTGTTTACATCCTTCATACTTGAACTTTGACCACGTCTGTATAGTGACAGGAAGGAGAAAAACTGGACGGTGAATTTCGTGAATTTTGATCGGATTTTGGTAACATTTTTAGGGATGATCCCGGTGAAGTCCCTTGAGGTCCCATCCGGCGTTCATCATAATTTCCTAAAAACAGTGATTTTTTAAATTAAAAAAAAAGGACAAAGGCTAGTTCGTCAAGGGAATATAATTTCAACATAAATTTGGCCCTTCCTCCTGCTTGCGAGGGAAAAATCCTTCGATTGAGGGCGTCCACGTCTCTGAGAACTACTTTTACTAAATGGTGGTTTTGCCTGTTTTTTGTTTTTTTTAGCAGCCGAAACAATTAAATAATATTATTACTTCTAGCCAATTTTCATGTGCCTGCAGAAATTTTTCTAAATCACTTCGCTATTACCGAAATGAGATATCTATACTAGAGAGAGAGAGAAAGCATGCTTTTATTTTTAAAATATAAACAATAACAAGGGAACTTAAGAGCTACACAAGGACCGTCAGGCGAGATCACGCCTTCAAAACAGAAAACACGTTTCCCAATAATTTCATTCTTAGTTCAATTATTTCATTATTTATATTGTAGTATAATTACAACAACAATGACTTACATTATTAAATACATAGAGACTGGTGAACAAATATTTGGCAGAACAACTGTGTTAATAATAACTGCAAACAAACTTTGCCAGTAATGGCACCATACTTCACAAGTTGTATTCTTTGACAGCTTTGTATCTTAGGGGCCACGCAATGGAACAAAATCATACCCTTCTCAGCAACTCCACAAAACAGTCTCGCTCCATTTCCCTGAGCTTGAGGCATTTTTCCCTCACGCCAATCAGGGCCGAACACTTGCCCACGAAATGGTACGCATCTACGATTTCTCGAGCACTGCATAACGGACAATTCTGGTCCTCTTCGCTATATTGCCTGTACTTTAGTGCCAGCAGTAATCCACCTACATGCAATAAAGTTCTCAATCTCCATGAGTGGTTTGACTATAATATATATAATAGAATAATAATATATTACCGTCGGCATACAGGAGAAACTCATTAAGCAATTTTTGGCTAAATTCGGATTTACCTATATCAATTTGTCATGATCTTTTGAATGGTCGTTTTCGTCTCTGCGTAAGACTTTTTTTTTTAAATATTTATTTAGGTACTTTTTGTGTATAACACCATCAAGTTTGCTTATCCTATGAATATATAAATAAATAACAATAACATGGAACATGAGGACTTTCTGCTGTCTGGAACAACATATTACAGTTGACTTGATGGATTTCTCCTGAATAGAACAGCAAACGACGATCGAGTTAATGAGTTTCTCCACACTATTATTATTATTAAATAATGATCATTTCAACTTTTGTACCGAGAAAACCCGTTGGCGGTCGAATAAAAGTTCTTGATAAAAGTACTTCGATAAGAGTTTAATAAAAGCATTGATTTTTTTTCAACTTTCAATACCGTACTTACTCAATTAATCTCAAAAATAGTTGCCAACCTGGAACTTTTGTGCAGAAAAGAAAAATTACCCATTATTACTCAATTATTATTAATTGTTAAAAAATGAGTTATTTATGCTGAGGTATTTCGATGGGAAAACGTCAAAAATGACTAAGAGCCAATGCTATATCAAATTTTTATCCAAGAGAAATTCATCAAGTCAAGTGCCCTTTTCAGAAAATAGTAATTTTACTACATTTAGTACATCTTACATGATTCAGACAGGTCGTGGTATAAATAAAACATCATCAAGGAACGCTGGCTCAAATTAGGTTACTCTAGCTATGTCCGAGCCAACGCTAAAATCAGAAGAACTTTCTCCTGTAAGCCGACGTTATAAATAATATATTACTTATACATTCCCATTTTTTCGCCATTTTGTCCACTAAAGAATAACCTATTTACGAATGCTGTTTCTATTTCGGAATCGTCCAAATCGTCCTCGCTATTAATCTTGAAAGCTCTCTCACCTTCAGCCTTCCGTGCATATGAAGGTGAAATTTTTAACCCAGACGAATCGGATGCCTTTCTCCTTTGCGAACAGCTTAGTCTTACGAAGCAGCAGGGCTCTAAATCCAGTCAAATTCTCATTCACGTAGATACTTTTGATACTATCGATGGCCTTTTCCTACTTCAGTCAGAATCAGCCCTAGCAACGTTACGATATCGCCCAGGTAAGTTTCTTGCAGTATCAATAACCGATATTTTCTGATCAAAAATATCGATACTCAAAAGTGACAAATTATTAACTCATTATAATAAGAAATTTATACTAATTACATAGAATTAAGTTCAATTTCAAAAAAAATCAAGGATTATTTATAAGATTATTAAGCCGTGCACTTCAAATTTTTCTTGCGGGGACATTAAATCGCTCATTTGCTGCTGCAATAGTGTCATATCACTACATTTCATGGGTTCTCGAAAAAAAACCATTGCACAACTTTCAAATAATCCACTACGAATTTCACGAAGCAAGCTTTAATTTTAAAGCTCTAATTTCCGAGATTTAAAAACTGGCTTCGACAAATTCGTATAAATGGTTTTTTTTCGAATACCCCGAAGCATCTAATTGGGAGATATGACTAGTGTCATATTGCAGCAAATGAGCGAAATGTACAAATTTTGTACCATGCCAGCTGGAGGTGACAACACCAGTCGGGTCTCACTTTCTGACGGTAAGTTCGAAAATATGCAAACTTGTTGAGCCAAATGAAGACTCCTGAGCCGGTGGGTTTAATAATAATAGTAAATAATTATGGATCTTAAAAACTGTCTGTGAGCAGTGTTTATGTCGAAAAAATTACCAATAAAATTAACATTATCTTAGTAGGAACTTGTACTGAGTTGTGGGTTTACTATACTCACTGGCCTGTGAGTTTACACAGGGTTTTAGTGTAATTATGAGTAGTTATACTAACTTATATTAACTCAAGGCCAGTGAGCTTACAGAGGGTCCTAATAATTTTATATCTAAGTAGAAATCGTTAGTATCGGTTGCAGAAGGTATCAGTCGTCACAGATACCTTCCTTCCGATACTATCGTCAAAGGAAGACTAGGTACCCCTCCTAAGGCTACGAAAAGCCGTACCAGGTCCCTAAGGGAGATCCTGGCTCTAGTGCAATGCCAGGTTGGTGCAATGCGTCAGGTACTGTAGCCTGTCGCCGACAGTGGCGGAGCAAGCTCCAATCCACCGTCAATTCAAAAAAATGATCCTCAGAATATCACCGTAAGGCGAGGGATTCCGAGAGCTCATCGGGAACTCAACTCAGTTTCCTGATTAAGAGTTAATTTCGATGAAATATCGCGGGAGACCCTATGATACTGCGTCGAGTGGAACATTCGGGAAGGGAGTGGGCGGCAAATGTTGGCGGGGGGGTAGTTCTTAGAAACGTCAACAGGAGGCGGCGCTGCATGAGTGAGTCCCAGTACTACCTATCACTAATCACACAACTCCTGTGATAATAGATAAGATCCTTCCAGTCGTTCTGTAAGAACTATAACCATCGTTCATGGAAGAAGTTCCTTCTTCCATGGGTCCGGCATCTAGTAGGACTGGAAACTTATGTCAGGCATGGGTGCGGCCAGGACAAATAAACACGGCCTTATGGATTTTGTTTCGCCCCCGCCTTCCCCTTCCAGCGTTCCAGTTCCACCATAGAATTATAAAATCGAGGGTCTCAACTTCACACATCGTCATTTCGGCAAATTTTTCAGCAGAGCCAAAAAACCATCTGCCAATGACTAGGTATGTTTACTGCGTAATTCAGTAAAATAAATCGTGAGATTTAGTGTTACCTAATTTACCTAACTTACACTTAGTTAGATCGATCCGCTGGGGGAAGACGCTTCGAACGGTATGCATAACTCATTTTGGCCAAAAGTGACGATGCGGGGTGTTGCCGTGAGACTCTGGAAATACTGATAGGTCCTTACTCCACTTTAGTGCGTTCGCGTTGTTTGAGATTGAGAAATTCCGATTCAATACATAAGTACTTTGTGCAGTTTTTTGCATTGTTTGTCGGCTGTTACTTACTTGGTAGGTAGGTGCTATGTCAATGTCAAAAATCTCAGTTTGGGATTTCTTCAAAAAACAATCTAACGTTTTAGCTGTGTGCAACTTGCTCGAAGTGACTCCTACCATAAAGTGCGACCTACCTAATAAATTTTCTTAAATTTGAATTTGAATTTCAAGTTTTTTTCAAATTAATTTTTTTAAATAAATAAGTGAAAAATTTGGAACTTTTCTAATTTTGAGTTTGTAAAAAGTATCGATACTTGAATGTATCGATACTTTTTCAAAGTATCAGCATGATATTTTTCGATAGTTTTTAGAAATATCGATACGGTACCTATGTATCGATACATTTCGAAGTATCATACATCCCTACCTGGCACCAGTCCAATGGCCCACTTCCTTGGAGGAAAACCATTCAGCAACGTAAATGACGTTAAAAATGGGGTTCGTGAATTCTTCGATTCAAAACCCAAAGAGTTCAGGGAATTCTACAGCTGGCTTCCAAGTGGCGTCAATCTGTGGCACAATATTTTGATTATTAAAAACCTTGTAAGTAAAAGAAAAATAAATGTTGATTTTTACCTATAAAACGGCCATTGTTTTCTGACTCATCCCACTAGGTATGTTTCTTGTGGTTGTCTTCTCCCTTGGTTGATAGATGGGTCGATTCTGTGAAAAGGTCAATATTTGAGCAAGAGGAGAGTAAATTGTTGGTATGTTGCCCCATATATGATTAACTTGATTAACATTTCATATATATATGAAATGTTAATCAAGTTAAAGTGCCCCATATATTAAATACCTATGCCAGCACAATACAAAAAATCTGCGCTGTTGTGAAATGCACGATTTGAGGGCACATTTTTCGCTACAGCTCCAAAAATACGAGTATTTGTCCAATCCAATATTTCTTTTTTCCAACTAGAGGCTAGTCGAAATTTCTATCAAATCTCATATGTGAAATTTTGATTCAAACATGTCAAAATCGTCTTATATGGGCAAAAAAAAAAAAAAAAAAACACATTTAGCGTGGGTGTTACCAGGGATTTGTTCAAAAAAGGCTTGTTATTTCTTCGAAAATTTGCCATGCTGCATGACTGCGGATTCTTATTTGAGCTCTGTCACTCCACTTCTCATATTATGCTTTATCCCGAATCTTCTTGTTCCCCCTTCATTCTCGTAATTTTTCTTCAATCTTCATTCATGACGTTTTTACATTTTACCATTTTCGTACCTATTTAATGATTCATTTCTGACTTCATCTTTTGGCCTAATCCGTTTTAATTTAATTTAATTAATTTCTAGCCCCGTTTTTTCATAATTATTTGAGTTACTGTGTTTAAAGTTATTCTTAGTTTGTGTCTTGATCACCTGGTTCACCTGGCCCAGACGAGCGGCGGTGAGGATTTTAACTGGGCAGCGCTGCTACAAAAGGCTTTTGAAGACATTGGGGAGGAGGAATGTTGGGTGCTGCAGAGTCTGGAAGTCTGGCTGGAAAGGAAGGAGGAGATTCTGGATAGAATGTATAAATATGTAGTGGATGCAGACGATAGGAGGATTGGTAGCTCCTGTTTCAATGAACATTTTCGAATTGTTGGCTTCCCAAATGGACGAGAGGGCGCCCTTTTGCTTGAGTATGGACGTCCCGTTGCACATTAAGAGTTTTGGCTCAGATTCGGATGGGGGGGGGGGGGGGGCAGCAAAGAGCGTCCCTGAATATGCTGAGGGTGGTGTGCAAGTTTAACGCGGCTGAGTCCTGCCCACTTTGCAACTATGGGGAGCCTGACACGATCTTCCATTTTGTTTGTGTCTACCCAGTCTTTCGGGGGGGGGGGGGGAGAGTTTTCCATTTTGACGGTGCTCAGATATCATATTATCAGTTTTTGGGTGTATTGAACCCCGCAAATTTGAGTGAGACCCGTCCTTAATATAAGTTCCTCCTGACGGCCATGAGGCTAAGAACCTTTATTTTAAATGAAGGCTATATTTAATTAGCAAGTAGCAAACTTTGTTTTTTTGGTTTATTATTTTGTTTTTGTTTTCTTATAGTGAATGACACTGTGGAGGATGTTTTGTTTTTATTAATTTATTTAAATTACTTATTGGAATGTACCTATATTACCATGTACCTTGTATAATAATGAATGTATATTACCATGTACCTTGTATAATATGATGCCAATCTTGCGATGACTTTGCTTTACGCAAATAAATCTTTCTATCTATCTATCTTATTCTTAGTTTGGATTGTATGCGAGGTGAAACGCCATGTCCTATACATATGCTATAATATAATATATAGCATATATTATACAGCATATATATAGCATAATATACATATAGCATATGTATATTATAGCAATAAAGAATGAAACAGGTACTGGGATGGACGAAAATGTACAGAATACATCAGACTAATGTTTATTGTTCAACCTCATTCTCTTTTTTTAAGGAATAACCATCAAAGATACACAAATATGTACAGCTATAATAGATTCAAAACAGTTAATTGCCCATCCAGCCAGCTGGATCGGCATTTAATCTAAACTAAGCACCACCTCCTAATTACATAGTAGGATTACGGATTAACCATTAAAAAAAACTTACAATAAATACGAAGGTAGAGGGCTTTTTTTGTATAATACAATCGAGAAATTAGGTAAATGAATATTTCCACTTTGGAGATGGATAGAATAGGTTTAAGATATAGGAACAGGGTTTCATTTCTGTGAAAGGGACAGGTTTCAGTACCTACATATTTCAATAATACATTTCCAAGTCAAACAGATAACAGGTACGCGCACTCGTCTCAACATTTTGACATCAAATATTGAGAACAATTTTAATAACTAACAGAATATCGAAAACAAAATCACCATGTCGCAATTGAAATCCTCTAATGGCAAAATGAAAAGTTGAAATTTTCAAATATTAGCACCACGTTGACCGTTCAATTTTAGAAGGCAGTGATTGTGAAGATCATCGTGACGATTTAATCGAACGTGGTACAATTCTAGTTGACACTTTTCACAGCTATGAAAGAGATTTTTGGGAGAAAAATAAATTTGATCGCTAATTGGATCTAATTATTCACCACCGGAATTGGTCAATGGGGGTTAATATTCATGAGAAGTACAGTAAGATGATATTCAGAGTAAGGTATTGAACATCTCAATTTGAGTTCAAAACCTTGGGGTAGCCAAAAATTACTAAATCAAATTCTATTCGACTTCATCCAGGTACATAATTAGAATTTACGACTGTAGGAAACCTCCTCAAACGTCAAACTGTCGATGGTTTCATATCATATTACAATTAATCTTAATGACTCGACGCCCAATTCACAGTAAAAATGAGGCGCAAAGATATTTCCAAGTCGTGTAAAAGTGAAACTTTGGCACAACACTACTCGGACCATTCTACCAGTAGACACTTCAAAAGCTCTAGCAAGTCCGATATCAAGTTACTAGCAGTTAGTCAAGCGAGTTAACGCCGAACACAAACTTCATTCCTTTGAACGCTCTGTAGCAAAATAACCCTGCATTTCTGTGATCCCGCGCTATTGAAAAAATTCACGTTTAATCAAATAATGACCATAATCAAGTATCAACGAGTGGCTCGTTAAATAGAGCCACCTTCCTCCTTAATATCAAATAGTTTATCAAATTTCGATTCGAAATATGTACTGTATGAAATAACTGTAGTTAACCGAAATGGGTCTGCGCGTGATTTTTGTTTGGAATTTTTAATGATCGAGAATCGCTTCAAAAACGTGAAAATGGGAACCATTCGTCGAAATTATTTCTTATGGATAGAGAAACATCATCATGTTCATAAAAAACGTGTAATGACGTCAGAACCGCTGAAGCATCTGATTGGTCGGGGCGTAATTAAATGATGTCACGAAAAACGGTAGTCAAACGGTGACGTCACAACCACGCCATTTTACGTCCAAGTTTCAATTGTGATTATCAATCTCTGTGAAGTTGTTTTTACGTGTCTTAAACTTGTGTTTACGTGCAATAGACACTCAAATAATATAACAAATCGTTTTTTTCTTTCAATTTTCATTTCTCATGCGCATACCCCATTCGGAGTAAACTCACAGGAGGGCTACAGTGGCAGGTAATGTTTAGAGGCGAGATTGTATAGACCATGGAATTATCGATTTATAACCCCCTTGCAGTAGAAAAACTAAAGGCATCGACAACAAACATCAATAATAAAAATAATTAGGTACTGGATCAACTACTACGTATATAATGTTAGAAATCTACCATTTAATTTATATTAATATTGTAGAATGGACAGAATACACACCCCGCTACCGAGCCTTTTGGTGGAATGGTTAGGTACATGGACTCGGAGAAAATTGTACAACTTTAAATACATTGATCGGAATATGGAGGCGGTTATTAACTGATCACTACACTGAAACATTACATTTAAATCTCCAGTCACTAGATGAACACTCATCACCTACCATCAGAATTTATTCCCAATTAATAAAATTAATTGAAAAATTATTGCACTCGAAGATGACTCTGACAATGACTACCAAAATGAATCAAAATAAAATTCGCGTAATTCAACATTTTGTTCTATCAGACGTGAATTTCAGTAGAATTGAGCTAGACATAACCAATCCACCAGAGAACTCATAGAAAATAACTTATTTCTTCTTTGTAACACACAATTTAAATAACACTATGATACATTTTTTCCACACAGTTCCTTATTTTACAGATCTTTACAAACATAATGGAAAAAAAAGTACTACACTGATCCATTATTTTTCAAATAATGTTTTATGGAAAAGGACACAAACATTGAAAATGATTCATCAATCTATTAATGCCTAGATATAAATTCACAAGCTCTCTAATCCTAACAAAATAAAATTTCTCAACATAGAGTATATTAAAATCAATTTGTACGACAATACAACAATACTTACACAGTTTTTTTTTTACTTTTATTTTTCTAGTAACGAGTAATAATATTAGAACAGTTTTTTTCCGCCATTTTTCGAATTTTTGTTCAGGAGAGATTCAACTTTGACACAGTAAGAAAATTGATTTTCAATTGGGGCATACTTTCGGTTCACATGTGGAAATTACACCGCAGCAAGCTGGAGTGAGTATACATCTATGAATATTCAGGTTATCATACACTATGGGGACAAAATACACAAAGGGCCAAAATACGAAAAATCAACGTTTTAATGGTGATTAATAAATAGAGGGCAAACCTGGAGACCGAACTGTGCAGCTGCACGATCTATCGTATGTTTCCGTCCCTAAATTCATCAATTCAGTAGACTGGCGGCATTTCCAAATGGAAGAAAATACCCCTCAACTAAACCGTCGGAAAGAACCAAAACATCGTCCTAATATTTTTTCTGGTTTGTATTAATTTTTTTGCCCAAATTCCAGGTTCTTAGAATTTTGTTCTTAGAATTCTTGGGAACTCTATTAGTGAGTTCCTAAGGGATAAGTCATAGAAGATAGGTTCGGAATAAATAAAATATTCCGAGTATTGACACCATCCCAGCCCTATGTGGCTGCTGAGTAACAAGAGTTGCTTTCCGGCCGCCCAATGTTCTAACAAAGTTCTAAAAACCTGGAATTTTGGTCAAAAAAATTTGTTGCATGAGCAATTTTTAACGAGAAATCAAGGGGGGGAAAAATCGAAATTTGTTTGACTATTTACTATTTTGGGCTATTAGGGGTTAAGGCGTACTGACGATAGGAACAGTTCGCAGGGGCGCCTGGGAAGATACTGGGAACTGGTAAAGGTTCTCAATGGGTCAAGCGAAGGCCCTGACCTAGGTTTGTATAAATTAGATGAGTAAATTAGATGAGATTGGCCCCAGTTCGATCTCCAGGCTCTTTTACTTTCTAAATCACCGGTAGGTAACTGAAAATGAAGTTATAGGTAATATTGGTAGGTTAAACTGACTAAAGCGGTAAAAATAAAAACATTTACAAACCCACTCTTTTGGCTCAGATATCAATCAACTAACTACGAAATTTCGCACTTGAACAAACTGGTAATTTAAATTATGATGCGGATAATTATTATTGTACTCATATTGGACTGTAAATTTGAGAAGGAGAAAATTACAGAAATAAAAAATACATAGAAAATTCGCTGAACGATTAGCTATTTACACAATTGAAATGCCGATTGGAAATCTTAATTAAAGAAATGTGATGGAAATTGGAACAAACAATGAAAAAATATAAATAAACATTTGAAAAAATTAAATAGGTGAATCATACCCGAAATTGGCCCTTATTGTAAATTGAAAATTTCCACCTTATATAAAGTAGAAATTACGAAGTATCAAAAAAAGAAACCGATTAGAAAATTTTCAAGTCACAAGAAGAGGGCAAGATTTCTGGGTTGACGATGGTGGATTTGAGAAAACTAGATCGATACAAAATTGTATTTTATTCTAATTTTGTTTATAATTTTAATTAAACAAAATTAGAATACATAAATTATTTATGAGAGAAACAGCAAGCACCTCGTTCCGTTTG
Organism: Stenodema calcarata; assembly: GCA_963920205.1. Lineage (NCBI taxonomy): Eukaryota > Metazoa > Arthropoda > Insecta > Hemiptera > Miridae > Stenodema > Stenodema calcarata. The sequence continues at coordinate 21,001,682 of OY986060.1, forward strand.
ATTACTGATGATGCTCTGGGATAGTTGCTGACTAGTTATAAAATGCCCGAGGCAGTACACATGACGTTTTCATGACTGGATGTGGGCATTGAAAGTACGTAAAAGGCGTTTTTAAGGAGTTGAAGGGGGGTAGCAAGATCGTGTTGGACATTACAGGGTTACCTTGAAAATAGGGTTAATCTACTCCGTGAAGAGTGTACATAATTTCCTCTGATAACCGATGATGAAAAATATTGTAAATTGATCAGGAATATTATGCTACGTTAACATAAGCGATATATAGATTGGTAATTGGTACAGATATTTGATCGAAGGGGGGGACTAGGGAATTATTATTCTCCGTAGATGTGTGATTTTGTAAAATGCCGATTTAAATAGGGACAAGTATTGAGTGAATACGCCATGAGAATATTTCCACTGTTGAACGAAGTCAACATTAAAATATAAAATGCCAGATAAAATGTCCTTAATAAATCTGGAGTGATCAGGCCAATATTTAATATTATTGCCCAATAAAAATTTTAATTAAAACATGAACCACAAGACTGTGTGGTTATCAGGAATGATTAATCAGTTTTCGGATATTATTTTCATAACGATTCTCGACATATTGACTTCTACTTCAAGAGACACGAGGAATTGGTTTTGGTATACAGGCGGGAATTTTTGTATGCGTATTGGTGAACTTGGAGGGAAAACGTCTGCTAGGAGAGTGACTAGGTTGTTTATTAGTCCGACTGTCTTCACGTTTAAAAAGATTAGATTCCCCCAGGCTGAAGCTGGTTTGTTGGACATCGTTGCGGGTTTGGTATATGAACAAATGATACCACTTGTTCACGAGTTATTGGATGAAACCAACACTTTGGATGGAATTTGAAATGATAGACAAATGCTGAGAGATTAACCAACTGTGGAGGTGAGGACGAGAGGGAGGCAGGGTAGGGAGCTCTACTTTGATTTGCTTGAGCCTGAGGGTTCACCGTGTCAGCACAGGGAGCAACACTTGCCCCCTGGTTGGCCTGTGGAGCACATGCGCTGGTTGGCGTTGATGTCGCGGTTGTTGTTGGAGCAGGACAAGCTCCTTTTGGACAAAGACGAGGCGCCACCTGGAAATGAAAATCAAAACATGAAAAGGTTAGTAGAATTGAAAAGTCTACTGTGATCGTACTTATTTTCAACCCATAGAACACCTTTGAGCCGTCCTTGGCGATTCAAATCCTACTAATGCAGAACATTGGAATGAGGCAAAACGACGGCTCAGATACCTGCAAGGTGTAAAGGTCTCATTTGCAAGAGAATAATTCTTATCTATTATATCAATTATATATAATATCTTATAAATATCTATTATATCTTATAATTCTATCAATTATTGATACAGCTGACAAAACAATCCCTCAAATTTTCGTTAACATTGGAATTTTTTACAAGGCTCCTGGACTAAAGCTGGAGATTTGGCGCTACGACTTTTTCTGGTTTATAATCCATATTTCAGCACTGGAGTAAGGGAATTTCAGAATCACAGATTTCAAATTTCAGAAATTTCCTACAACCTCGGACGTATGTTATTCTTCAATCGGTCATTCTCGACCTACAGGCGTTAGAAGTTGCGGGTTGTCAACTTTTTAGCGAAGTTGGTCCAAATTGCCTATCTCCAACGAACGATAACGGCTGGACCGATTTCAATGTTTGAAACGCCATTCAACGCGGAATTTGATCCTCTTTAAAAAATAATTGAGTGACATCTTCTGTAGGATGCGTACCTTTCGATTTATACGCGAAAAACTGAAAATTTGGCGGTTTTTTCCTACGATTACATTAGTTTCAGCATGTAATCTTTCAGCATTTATCATTCTCTCCAAATAAATTCGGAATGTAACTTTAACGGAAATCAAGATATTTCCACACATAGGTAGCGTCATGTGGTAGATATAAATACACCATTACTAACCCAAGAGAGGTAAGCAGATTTTGCGTTGCAGCATGAGATAGCGACCGATCAGAGCATTGCGTTTGGAACCTGCAACAAATAAGTAAATTGTATAGGTAATTTCATGATCAAGATAATCAATTAAAAGCACATACAGAAATTATTCATAATTTATTATTAGAATTAAGTAGTAACATCAATCAATGTACCTACATTAGATGCCAAATAACGAACGAGTTTTATGATTAAGACCAAAAAAATTTCGCCCGAACAGGGACTTGAACCCTGGACCCTCAGATTAAAAGTCTGATGCTCTACCGACTGAGCTATCCGGGCCTCTGTTGGGACTAAAAAGGTCGCCGGATCTCGAACGGAGGGAGCAGCTGTCTGAAATGAGATCGCAACGGTGAGGGGAGGGGGGAGGTGTAGGAAAGAGCGTGATTACATTTCGGAACTGCTACAAAGGAACGGCTCTAGTGGCTCCGCTTCGGCTGGTCAACGATCTCAATAGGGTTTCACGTGGCATCCTACAACTCCAAACTTGGGGGAAATTACTATTAAATACAGTACCCGTAGTAATTTACGACATTTACAAAAATTAAAGATTTGTTGCCACCATTCAATGAGGCGCAGTCATCAAGTATTGAAGCAAAGTTGATAGAAATTTGTCCCTTTGAATGATTCAGAGATAGAAAAACCCAGTCAAACATTCCTGCTGTTGTACTCATGTGATGTATCAGAGGAACTAATTTCTGAGTTGCAACAAATGAGAAGTGCTATCGAGACCGACATCGAATATTTCGAGTCTCCCTTTGATTGAAAGAGTTATTTCCGAATATTTGTACAGGCCCAAGAATTTTCTTCATCACACTTTCCCGTATCAACGGACAAACGAACGGAACTTTTACCGTTCATGCTCCACGCAGACTCGCTTGACAGGATTACTGGATTAGGTACTATGTGCATTGAGCACGAGTTTGGCAACAAAATGGAATTTTGATTGTGTAATCAACAATTTCGCAGCCAAAAAAGCGAGAAAGGCGATTTTCTAAAATTTACTGCATTCCAGACTTTTTTAAAAAAATTTTCAACATAACCTATTTTTTTCATTTTATTTCTACATAAGCACTTCCCAATTATTTTCCATATTGTATAAGTATCCAAATGTTAAAACAAACCCATAAATAATAACAACCCCACACACAAAATAATAAATAAAAAAATCACAGTGAATGTGTATTTGAATAGGAAACTATTTTTATTTTATTTTCAGGAGTGAATTTTCCTTGATTTTTACTCCTTTTCAGCCATTTTTGGAGGTTAGGAAAAACATAATAATAATATGTTTTTTTCTAACCTCCAAAAATGGCTATTATGTTATCCGTAGTAATTTCGCCTCCTGAACACGAATTTGCTATCAGAATTTGGCTATCACTTCGCAGTTTTTTCTAACCCCCAAAAATGGCTGGAAATGATATACCTATTGCAGAAAAGGAGTATTTAACTTTTTTGTGGGGCTGTGTAATTATTACTATTTGCTCAAGTTATCAACTTTGGTTTGTGGATAAAAACACCATACCATTTTTTTCTAATTTGAAATCCTTGGGTATGCATTTTTTTTTTTTTATTCGGGCCCGGTTCATTTCCATCCCCGGGCCCGAATATTCTCGCCACTGCCCTGAGTCCGGACAGACACACAGTTTTATCAATAGTAAGAAATTTTGGAACCAACATAGTAAGAATCAGACTAAGAGTTACCTTTTCCTTCTTTATGCGAATGGACATGGTGATGGTTGGCAGAGGGTGCGTCTGCCGTGTCGTCCGCAGCGTTTTCTGAAGTGCGTTCCACGATTGTAGCATCTTTGGGTGATACAGGTTCTTGAACTTCAGTGATCCTATTCAACGACTGACTTTCCCTCAAACGTGTTTCGCATCTCCTCCTGCCACCTGAGCCGCTTCCAGGGCCGTTCGACTCCCTTCCGCGAACTCGATCATCTAAATTGAAAGTCGAAACGGTATAAAATATACAATCGAGAAAATACGTATCAAGGTTGACAGTTAAGGTGGCGCTGACATGACGAATTAGAGGAAAATTGAACAAAATTTGTTTAATAATGCAGAATTGCGTCGAGAGGCTTTGAAGTTTAAGTTGGGTTTGACGTAAGGAACATGAATAAGAATTCAAGTTCGGTCGCACCAATAGACAAAATATACCGAAAGTAGATTCGTCGAGGCAAGTAAAAGCATAATTTCTACAACTTTCGTTGGTTGTTTTGATCAAAATGGTTAAATAATAATTAACCATCTTTATCAAAACAACAATCGAAATTATGGAAATGTTGTTAGAGAAATGGCAAAGCTAATACGACTCACGATTTAAGACAAACGTAGGACCTTGCAGTGAATCAACAGTTCAGAAACACTTCTACGAATACCACGATTTCGAAATAGTTTGCTAGTCCTTTAAACACAGTTTAGTATTATACTAAACTTATAATACAAGTAACACAATGTGTCATTGTATGTACAACATGTGTGCGCTGTTCATGAACCGGGCATCACCTCCATGTCCTGATTCCGTACGACAGAATTCCCTGAAGATGGCTGAATAAACGGCCGAAACGTCGGAACCAAAAATTGTTTTCACTGACCGAACCTCAAAATAAAATATCTCACACAACATGTCATGTATGTAAGAGTTAAGGGCCTTTTACACTAGCAATTTTTTAGGGCATGTATAGCTCAAAAGACGTTTGCCGCTACATTTCGTGTCCGGAAAGTTTTTCAATTTTTGGTTCATGATGTGCAGGGAAATCTTTTTTTTACCGACATTCCGAGGTCGATATGTGCTCAAAATGTGATCAGATGTGAAGAGCGTGTGACGAGGCTGTGGGCGAAAATTCAGATTTTTGGCCCGTTAAACTGGGCGAATATTCAGATTTTTGACCCGTGAATCTGGGCAAAAATTCAATTGGTACGAATCAAACTCTGGTACGGATCCCCCGTCGCCAAAAACCGGAGTGTGATGGCCAACCTCGTGGAGACAGGTATGGCCTTCCTTAGCCTGGTGTCTTCCTTTTGGACGCTTGGTCCTATCAATCGAAAAACTGTGACAGCTAGTTTTTCGTCACGTTGGCTGAAATACGGCCTCTGCCACACCGTTCTCCGTCTCCTCTTCTCCGCTGCTGCAGCCAGCACAACGACAGTAGCAGTCACTTGTGGATGACTGCACGTGTAAATGCGAAAATGGAGCAATGCAAATTGCTCCACACTGAAGCGGCAACCCCAGACAATACAATTGATTGTACAGGCGGGGAAAAATTGCTGTATTGCTCTACATTGCTGCAACTTTTTAAGGAGCCAAGTCGCCTGTTTGCGGCAACTTTTGTTGCTAGTGTAAAAGCACCCTTAGGGATGCAAATCGATTATTGTTACTGATTAATCGGTTTTTGAATACATCAGGATTTTGAAAAGCATAAGAATGGAAGAAGGAGGTATCCATGGAGGTAGTAACAATAACAACTACGATTTGTCTAACCGTGATTTAAAATGTGGGTGAAATCGGCCCGCGATTTAATGTACTGAGCGGACGACAGGGGCGCCGATCACCTACTCGTGAATAGTCTTTGACATTAAATGTGTTCTCACCTAGGAGGAGCTGGAGAATGTTTAGTTATTATTTAAAACATAATGGTCATAATAAATCGTGTGTGTTCCAAGACAAATCGTGACTCACTTCTGTTGGAAGAATAAGGACCAGTGCCATTCTCTCCACCATCTGGTTCTTCGCCTCCTTGCGGGGCTGCTCCCCCTGTACCGCCATCGCCAGCTCCAGGATCCTGAGGGCCTCTTCCCCTTCCAAGGCCCTTACCGCTTCCTGGAATGAAGAGGGCTTAACGTGATGGCGAAAATGACAATATTTCACCATTGTGCGATATATTGAAAACGTGCGCTAAGACCTCAAGGGTGAATATGACATGAATTGAATGGGTGAGTTTAAAAAGGTTAAGATTCCAAAAATTGAAGAAAAAAAAAACGAGGTAAAGGCGCCATTGTTTAGATATTGCCAAGCTCGATGCATGAGCGAAAGAAGGGTAACAATCCAACTGCTGTCAAACTTTGAGAATATGTTAATATGTTAAACCATAAACATGTTAATAACAAGTACTACCAAACATCTCTCTTACACGTTGTTGGGCCTTCAGAGAAGCAATGTGTATAGAGTGCTAAGCATTGCGAGCCAATATTCGTGAATCGTAAAATTCAGATTCATTTACTTAAGGCCAATTCGGAGGGGCCTCTAGTCAGATTTCACAATAAAACAAGGCACTGCGGTCGACTCAATTTTCAACTTTTTTTTCACTCTAACTACTGTAATTCACTTTGGCCTTGAAACTGTTGGGACATATTTGACAAAACTGGACGGAATGGTCAAATTACAGCAAAACTAATCAAGAAGTGCGTTTCAAGCAAGGTGTGTTCCAGTTGGTAGTACTGTGGAATATTTCTGGTGTGTACAACGAATATTCGCGGACTATTTGTGATGGCGTGTACCTACGAGTACTTTGGATTACGGGACGTGGAGTGAATATTGACGAGAATTAAAACCGTAAAAGAAAATATCAAAGTGGAAGAAGATCGCCTTACCTATATCTTATGAATTATCCTGCTTTCATAAGAATTGAAGTTGCATAGCCCTGAAATATATTATTTTTTCAGAGCTGATTTTCTACATTGAAGAACCGGTTGTTTTACATTTGAGCCAGTATCCGTTTTCAGCAATACGTATTATGAATACGTACATGAATAGATTCTACATATTTACATGGTGTGTGCATTGACATTTATTGAGAAAATACACCGAAATCTGTTCATCAAGATGACCATGAGAACAATATTACTTATTTTGATCAACTAAGTAAGCTTTGCTTATCCGATTTGGAATTTTATGTCATTCATTACATACTAGGCAATTGCAACTATAGGATATCTGATGAACTTGTGAGTAATTTCACCTTTTCTTTTGTTCCTTCCTTCAGAGTCCTCGTCGCTTGCATCAGACGAACTGCAAGATGCTGTGCTTCCTTTTCTCAATTTGTTCCTTCTTTCGAATCGACTGTAAACAACCAAAGCCGCGCATCAGAAAGACAAAATATTATCTTCACCTCATCTCTGTATTTGTGAGTGAAGGTTAATTTTAGAATGTCGTTAGTTCAGATACCCACAGGGATGATATCGCATGGTGAGGACAATAGTGACGTATTCAATAGTGGGGCAACGGCAAAAAACCCTTTTTAGCGAATTTTCGAAGAAAATTTACCAAGCTATTGTTCTCACGGGCCAAAAGTTTTAAAACTCGAATTTTCGAACATTTTTCATACCAAAATCCGTTTCAGACCATCCTGAATCCACTGCCAAAAGACACCAAAAATTATAGCTATGCATTCATCTTTATATATTTATATACATATTTATGTATGTGTCATTCCAGACAAAACTATTTATGTTTGTGTCACTCTCGATAAAATTGAGATAAAAACTTCAAATTTGCTCAAAAAATCTGTCTTGGCAATGGAGCACTTTGAAGATGAAGAAACGTAGAAATTGCTCTTCATGAAGGATCATTGGAACTAAAATAACCACCTCGAGTCGATATGAAGTCAACTTTTTTTCGTTTTCACGAAGTATTTGAGTTGACAATTGCTCTTCTTGAAGGTCCATTCGAACTCAAATAACCACCTCGAGTCGATATGAAGTCAACTTTTTTTCGTTTTCACGAAGTATTTGAGTCGACAATTGCTCTTCTTCAAGGTCCATTCGAACTCAAATAAACACCTCGAGTCGATATGAAGTCAACTTTTTTTCGTTTTCTCGAAGTATTTGAGTCGACAATTGCTCTTCTTGAAGGTCCATTCGAACTCAAATAACCACCTCGAGTCGATATGAAGTCAACTTTTTTTCGTTTTCACGAAGTATTTGAGTCGACAATTGCTCTTTTTGAAGGTCCATTCGAACTCAAATAACCACCTCGAGTCGATATGAAGTCAACTTTTTTTCGTTTTCACGAAGTATTTGAGTCGACTATTGCTCTTCTTGAAGGTCCATTCGAACTCAAATAACCACCTCGAGTCGATATGAAGTCAACTTTTTATCGTTTTCACGAAGTATTTGAGTCGACAATTGCTCTTCTTGAAGGTCCATTCGAACTCAAATAACCACCTCGACTCGATATGAAGTCAACTTTTTATCGTTTTCACGAAGTATTTGAGTCGACAATTGCTCTTCTTGAAGGTCCATTCGAACTCAAATAACCACCTCGAGTCGATGTGAAGTCAACTTTTTTTCGTTTTCACGAAGTATTTGAGTCGACAATTGCTCTTCTTGAAGGTCCATTCGAACTCAAATAACCACCTCGAGTCGATATGAAGTCAACTTTTTTTCGTTTTCACGAAGTATTTGAGTCGACAATTGCTCTTCTTGAAGGTCCATTCGAACTCAAATAACCACCTCGAGTCGATGTGAAGTCAACTTTTTTTCGTTTTCACGAAGTATTTGAGTCGACAATTGCTCTTCTTGAAGGTCCATTCGAGCTCAAATAACCACCTCGAGTCGATATGAAGTCAACTTTTTATCGTTTTTACGGAGTATTTGAGTCGACAATTGCTCTTCTTGAAGGTCCATTCGAACTCAAATAACCACCTCGAGTCGATATGAAGTCAACTTTTTTTCGTTTTCACGATGTATTTGAGTCGACAATTGCTCTTCTTGAAGGTCCATTCGAACTCAAATTAACACCTCGAGTCGATATGAAGTCAACTTTTTTTCGTTTTCACGATGTATTCGAGTCGACAATTGCTCTTCTTGAAGGTCCATTCGAACTCAAATAAACACCTCGAGTCGATATGAAGTCAAGTTTTTTTCGTTTTCACGATGTATTTGAGTCGACAATTGCTCTTCTCGAAGGTCCATTCGAACTCAAATAACCACCTCGAGTCGATATGAAGTCAACTTGTTTTCGTTTTCCCGAAGTATTTGAGTCGACAATTGCTCTTCTTGAAGGTCCATTCGAACTCAAATAACCACCTCGAGTCGATATGAAGTCAACTTTTTTTCGTTTTCACGATGTATTTGAGTCGACAATTGCTCTTCTCGAAGGTCCATTCGAACTCAAATAACCACCTCGAGTCGATATGAAGTCAACTTTTTATCGTTTTCACGAAGTATTTGAGTCGACAATTGCTCTTCTTGAAGGTCCATTCGAACTCGAATAACCACCTCGAGTCGATGTGAAGTCAACTTTTTTTCGTTTTCACGAAGTATTTGAGTCGACAATTGCTCTTCTTGAAGGTCCATTCGAACTCAAATAACCACCTCGAGTCGATATGAAGTCAACTTTTTTTCGTTTTCACGAAGTATTTGAGTCGACAATTGCTCTTCTTGAAGGTCCATTCGAACTCAAATAACCACCTCGAGTCGATATGAATTCAACTTTTTATCGTTTTCACGAAGTATTTGAGTCGACAATTGCTCTTCTTGAAGGTCCATTCGAACTCAAATAAACACCTCGAGTCGATATGAAGTCAACTTTTTTTCGTTTTCACGATGTATTTGAGTCGACAATTGCTCTTCTTGAAGGTCCATTCGAACTCAAATAAACACCTCGAGTCGATATGAAGTCAACTTTTTTTCGTTTTCACGATGTATTTGAGTCGACAATTGCTCTTCTCGAAGGTCCATTCGAACTCAAATAACCACCTCGAGTCGATATGAAGTCAACTTTTTTTCGTTTTCACGAAGTATTTGAGTCGACAATTGCTCTTCTTGAAGGTCGATTCGAACTCAAATAACCACCTCGAGTCGATATGAAGTCAACTTTTTTTCGTTTTCACGAAGTATTTGAGTCGACAATTGCTCTTCTTGAAGGTCCATTCGAACTCAAATAACCACCTCGAGTCGATATGAAGTCAACTTTTTTTCGTTTTCACGATGTATTTGAGTCGACAATTGCTCTTTTTGAAGGTCCATTCGAACTCAAATAACCACCTCGAGTCGATATGAAGTCAACTTTTTTTCGTTTTCACGAAGTATTTGAGTCGACAATTGCTCTTTTTGAAGGTCCATTCGAACTCAAATAACCACCTCGAGTCGATATGAAGTCAACTTTTTATCGTTTTTACGAAGTATTTGAGTCGACAATTGCTCTTCTTGAAGGTCCATTCGAACTCAAATAACCACCTCGAGTCGATATGAAGTCAACTTTTTATCGTTTTCACGAAGTATTTGAGTCGACAATTGCTCTTCTTGAAGGTCCATTCGAACTCAAATAACCACCTCGAGTCGATATGAAGTCAACTTTTTTTCGTTTTCACGATGTATTCGAGTCGACAATTGCTCTTCTTGAAGGTCCATTCGAACTCAAATAAACACCTCGAGTCGATATGAAGTCAACTTTTTTTCGTTTTCACCATGTATTTGAGTCGACAATTGCTCTTCTCGAAGGTCCATTCGAACTCAAATAACCACCTCGAGTCGATGTGAAGTCAACTTTTTATCGTTTTCACGAAGTATTTGAGTCGACAATTGCTCTTCTTGAAGGTCCATTCGAACTCAAATAAACACCTCGAGTCGATATGAAGTCAACTTTTTTTCGTTTTCACGAAGTATTTGAGTCGACAATTGCTCTTCTTGAAGGTCCATTCGAACTCAAATAACCACCTCGAGTCGATATGAAGTCAACTTTTTTTCGTTTTCACGAAGTATTTGAGTCGACAATTGCTCTTCTTGAAGGTCCATTCGAACTCAAATAACCACCTCGAGTCGATATGAAGTCAACTTTTTTTCGTCTTCATGAAGTATTTCAGTCGACAATTGCTCTTCTTGAAGGTCCATTCGAACTCAAATAAACACCTCGAGTCGATATGAAGTCAACTTTTTTTCGTTTTCACGAAGTATTTGAGTCGACAATTGCTCTTTTTGAAGGTCCATTCGAACTCAAATAACCACCTCGAGTCGATATGAAGTCAACTTTTTTTCGTTTTCATGAAGTATTTCAGTCGACAATTGCTCTTTTTGAAGGTCCATTCGAACTCAAATAAACACCTCGAGTCGATATGAAGTCAACTTTTTTTCGTTTTCAAGAAGTATTTCAGTCGACAATTGCTCTTTTTGAAGGTCCATTCGAACTCAAATAACCACCTCGAGTCGATATGAAGTCAACTTTTTCTCGTTTTCACGAAGTATTTGAGTCGACAATTGCTCTTTTTGAAGGTCCATTCAAACTCAAATAACCACCTCGAGTCGATATGAAGTCAACTTTTTTTCGTTTTCATGAAGTATTTCAGTCGACAATTGCTCTTCTTGAAGGTCCATTCGAACTCAAATAAACACCTCGAGTCAATATGAATTCAACTTTTTCTCGTTTTCACGAAGTATTTGAGTCGACAATTGCTCTTTTTGAAGGTCCATTCGAACTCAAATAAACACCTCGAGTCGATATGAAGTCAACTTTTTTTCGTTTTCACGAAGTATTTGAGTCGACAATTGCTCTTCTTGAAGGTCCATTCGAACTCAAATAACCACCTCGAGTCGATATGAAGTCAACTTTTTTTCGTCTTCATGAAGTATTTCAGTCGACAATTGCTCTTCTTGAAGGTCCATTCGAACTCAAATAAACACCTCGAGTCGATATGAAGTCAACTTTTTTTCGTTTTCACGAAGTATTTGAGTCGACAATTGCTCTTTTTGAAGGTCCATTCGAACTCAAATAACCACCTCGAGTCGATATGAAGTCAACTTTTTTTCGTTTTCATGAAGTATTTCAGTCGACAATTGCTCTTTTTGAAGGTCCATTCGAACTCAAATAAACACCTCGAGTCGATATGAAGTCAACTTTTTTTCGTTTTCAAGAAGTATTTCAGTCGACAATTGCTCTTTTTGAAGGTCCATTCGAACTCAAATAACCACCTCGAGTCGATATGAAGTCAACTTTTTCTCGTTTTCACGAAGTATTTGAGTCGACAATTGCTCTTTTTGAAGGTCCATTCGAACTCAAATAACCACCTCGAGTCGATATGAAGTCAACTTTTTTTCGTTTTCATGAAGTATTTCAGTTGACAATTGCTCTTCTTGAAGGTCCATTCGAACTCAAATAAACACCTCGAGTCAATATGAATTCAACTTTTTCTCGTTTTCACGAAGTATTTGAGTCGACAATTGCTCTTTTTGAAGGTCCATTCGAACTCAAATAAACACCTCGAGTCGATATGAAGTCAACTTTTTCTCGTTTTCACGAAGTATTTGAGTCGACAATTGCTCTTTTTGAAGGTCCATTCGAACTCAAATAAACACCTCGAGTCGATATGAAGTCAACTTTTTTTCGTTTTCACGAAGTATTTGAGTCGACAATTGCTCTTCTTGAAGGTCCATTCGAACTCAAATAACCACCGCGAGTCGATATGAATTCAACTTTTTATCGTTTTCACGAAGTATTTGAGTCGACAATTGCTCTTCTTGAAGGTCCATTCGAACTCAAATAACCACCTCGAGTCGATATGAATTCAACTTTTTATCGTTTTCACGAAGTATTTGAGTCGACAATTGCTCTTCTTGAAGGTCCATTCGAACTCAAATAACCACCTCGAGTCGATATGAAGTCAACTTTTTTTCGTTTTCACGATGTATTTGAGTCGACAATTGCTCTTCTTGAAGGTCCATTCGAACTCAAATAAACACCTCGAGTCGATATGAAGTCAACTTTTTTTCGTTTTCACGATGTATTTGAGTCGACAATTGCTCTTCTTGAAGGTCCATTCGAACTCAAATTAACACCTCGAGTCGATATAAAGTCAACTTTTTTTCGTTTTCACGATGTATTCGAGTCGATAATTGCTCTTCTTGAAGGTCCATTCGAACTCAAATAACCACCTCGAGTCGATATGAAGTCAACTTTTTTTCGTTTTCACGAAGTATTTGAGTCGACAATTGCTCTTCTTGAAGGTCCATTCGAACTCAAGTGAACACCTCGAGTCGATATGAAGTAAACTTTTTTTCGTTTTCACGAAGTATTTGAGTCGACAATTGCTCTTTTTGAAGGTCCATTCGAACTCAAATAACCACCACGAGTCGATATGAAGTCAACTTTTTTTCGTTTTCACGAAGTATTTGAGTCGACAATTGCTCTTCTTGAAGGTCCATTCGAACTCAAATAACCACCTCGAGTCGATATGAAGTCAACTTTTTTTCGTTTTCACGAAGTATTTGAGTCGACAATTGCTCTTCTTGAAGGTCCATTCGAACTCAACCACCTCGAGTCGATATGAAGTCAACTTTTTTTCGTTTTCACGAAGTATTTGAGTCGACAATTGCTCTTCTTGAAGGTCCATTCGAACTCAAATAAACACCTCGAGTCGATATGAAGTCAACTTTTTTTCGTTTTTCTCGATATTTGAGTTGTCAACTTCTTTCGTTTTTCTCGATGTACTTTTCCGCAACTGTGAATTAGACTTGCGTCACTATTCCGTTAAATAAGCAAGATATGTAAATTTACATAAAAAATGACATAAACAAACTTCTGCCATGTAATAACAGCACTGCACACGTTCACCTCACTAAATTCAAACTTCTTCAGTACTGCACCCCACTCAGGTCAAGCAGCTCTCTGCTGGCCAAATTACACTTCCAAGGACTTGGCACGTTGAATCTTTTTATGCACTAAACTAAAAACTGACCTTTGTCAGTTTTTAGTTTAGTGCATAAAAAGATTGACTTATAAGTCAACTTCACTATTGATCTCAAAAGTTCTACTTCACTATTGACTGCATCATGCGATATGTCCAATAAAATTACTTCTTGAATAACTTGAAGTTAAGGAGAACAGTAAAGAGACAAATGCAGACCGAAAAAGGCTGAAGTGATAACTGAACCCAAGCTTTCTCCTTCAAGGTATTCGTTGGATATGGTAAATCTGATAACGTGGGTTCAATTTCGACCTGCAGACTTTCTCACCACTTTCCTCGTTTTTATAACTTCAAAACGAAAATTCCTGTCCGGACCCAAACATCGCACTAGAATGAATTGTACGAAACTGTACTTACTTAGGTATGTTATTTGTGTGCTGCGGAGAATTGACTTGGGAATTGGTGAGAGGGGATGGCAATGTTTTGACGGCGCGAACGGGCGTATGATTTCCTGAATTGGGGTGAAGTGGTCCTGGAGCAGTTGAAGCCTGCAATGTTACACAAGAGGGTAATATAATGAGCGAAAAAAATCCAGTCATGCAGCATGGAAGAAGAAGAAGAAGAAGAAGAAAAAGTTTATTGAATGAAAAGGCATAGGTAATACGATATAAAAGAAGCGACATCAGCTCCCATGTCTTTGTCCAGTAAGTGTCCCTTGAAATTAATTCTTTTGCCACTATTTTAGGGAGTCTTGTATCTGGTAGACCAGCCACCTTGACAAGATACTTCATAATGTATATAATGCATATTATACAACTCCAGTGAGTACGTTGCTACCAGGTCAAGTTCAGTTTCCAGAAGCAAAATATAATTGGGAGCGAATCCAGGCAAGTGGAAAAGACGACGAATGAACAATGTTCATTGAACATATGCAGCACCCCTTCAGGCGCTCCGAATTCTACAGCATGGCTATAAGAGCAAATTTTCGGAGAATAACTGGATTTATGTAAAATGTGATGTTTGGAACATCTCATTCAAATGTGGGCAATCTTAAACATATTGGGTAATTATAGGAATTTTAGTATGAAGCTATTCGGCTGATTCGGTATCCATCAGGTGCAGTGCTCTGTGACTAAAGATCGGTAGGTATTTAAAATAATATTTTAAAGAATATATCATATTCTTCAGAGTTACTTGTCATCTTGCAAAGAAAAGGTTCTTGGAGCCCCCTCATAAAAAATGTTGTCTCAATTTTTAACTCCTTAGTTTGTAGATTTTTCAACGCTGAACACGATGGTGAAGTCAGCATTGCGATATTTCATTCCGTTAAATACCACGAAGAACACCTTGAGTAACAACCACGTTTCTTCATCTTCAAAGTTTTCCAGTTTGAGGACGGAATAAGATATCGCAATTCTGATTTCAGCGCAAAACTACCTTCAAAATGAGGTGTTACTTGTCAGACTGTTTCATTTTGGGAATTTATAAGTAACTTTCCCCCCTGAAACTCCCCCCCCCCTTAGAGTAGCCCAATTCTGCCCATCTACGAACCGAGCCATTCGATTGTCATGACAGATTATTTGTGCAAATTTGAACTGTTTATCTCAATTCTATGGAGAGTTATCGTCTGGAATGACAACGTGTTGTTGTAAATTAACAAAAATCGCTTGTGTTACAAATAAATGACGTGCAGTTTTCAATAGAAGCTTATGGTTGCTTTTTAGCGAATCTTCGAAGAAAAGGACGCTATTGTTCTCATAATATGATTTGTGTTGCCTTTTGGCAGTGAATTGAGGATCTTCTAGAGCGGTTTCGGAAATTCAATTATGTATTCAACATTTTGGACCGAGAACAATAGCGTCCTTTTCTTCGAAGATTCGCTAAAAAGCAACCATAAGCTTCAATTGAAAACTCTGTACGTCATTTATTTGTAACACAAGTAATTTTTGTCAATTTACAACAACACGTCCTTTGAAACAAAAATAGGTTATGAAGACGAGAGATGTTAGTCTTACTTCGGTGATGGATTGAATAGTCGTTTGTGCCTCTCTGTGAATTTCCTGAACGGCCAAATGTAATTTCCCTTCGCTCCGAGAGCCTCTTCGATTGAGGCCGCCGCTCTCTCGCGACCCTCCGGATTCCTCTTCGTCGTCCTCCGTTACAATCGAACACTTGCGCGTCCTCTGCGAAGGTAAATATATTTTCAGATACGTATATCAGGCTGTAACGTAAGTTTTACGTTTCCAAAAACTATATTCACACTATTGAAATTATACGACAATCATTTGTTTAGAACTCATCAATATTTCGTGCTTCAATAATGTAGGTACACTCATGAGAACCAGTATTTCGTATCTGTTTAAATACATCAATAATTATTTGATGTATTTCATACATCAATAATCATTAAATACATCAATAATTATTCCATTCATGTACCATCAACTTAAATACAGTTCTGATGAATCTATACAATAAAGAAGTAAGTCCTGGTAAGGGTCCAATGCTGTTTCAACAAGGGAAGACTTAATTTTTGGTTTATTATCTTCAATAATGAACCATTGGAATCGCTCAAAGGAAAAAAAATTGTGTAACCCCCCCCCCCCCCCCTCAAAATTGGTTGGTTTACGTTTCAAGATACGTAGATTCAGAAAATCTAATAAAAAAAAATCCCTCCGTCCGCGGCAAATTTTTTTCACAGGTTCGGACCAACCCCACAATGATCCTCGTAGCTTTTCATAACCCCAGGTCAAAGAGAAGGGGTTCAAAACGAATTTTGAAATTTTGAAAAATTCATATTTCGAAAAATTCTGTTGGAACGGTATAGTTTTTAGTTCACATCTAGTTAGAGTTTATTTTTTAGAATTTTTTGAGACCGTCCGCAGCATCGTACGACCAGCCGTTTGTTCACAATGAGGGCTCAAAGTTGGAGCAGATCGAAAGTCGTCAACACGATCGTGAATCGAACGGTTGAAATACAGTTATGGTACTCGCTGCAGTAATATTTTCAAGCCAAAAAACTCAAAGAAATAGTTCGACTACTACACTAAAAACATAAATAAACACACAAACTATAATACTCATGTAAGAAAGCAAACAAAACGGAAGATACACAAAAGTACGTACTGGTGCTATATCACCAGGTCTTTGCTGGAGAATGTTTGGAGTAGGGGCAGGATTAGAGTTGTCGTTTTCAGCGCAGGAATCTACTTTGACGAATGGGGTAGACCTCCTGTTAAGAAGTATTAAAGGTAAATGAAGAAAATAAAAATACTGGCGTCACAGTAATATGTAAAAGCATTTTACGAATAAGCTCACCAAATTCGCTGAAAATAATGCAAATTATCGAAGGGTGCAAAACAACAAGTTCAAGGGAGTGGACAATTTGTAGAGAGGAATGAATACGTAAAGTGAAAAACATAATAAGTCCTGACTCACGGTATAGGTTTGGGTTTGGGGTCAAGGGATTTCAGCTTCCGTTCAGCCAGGAGATAGTAAGTGGCTGTTATATAGTTGTACTCATTCTTTTCTAGTGACCTGGGTTGAAGAAAAAAATTTTATACATGAGAAAATTGTGAAAATCTTCGAGACATAATGAAGAAAAGGAGATATGATTCATGAAAAATTAATGAAGGTAGGAAAAAATTGCTTTTCCGAAGAATTGGTAATCAATACAGGTAAGGCCCCCCGCTTGGGAAATAACCTCGAGGAATCTTCTAGTTAGTTATCTTTTCCATTTTGTCGATTTACCCTCCTCAGAAACTGCATCCAGCTGAAGCATTCTCATGGGTTTAAATGAAGTTTGAGGACTTGCAGAGGCGTCAGCATAGTAACATTGGTTCAGCCCCAACATCGGCTATGTTAATGTAGTTGTCCCTTACCGCCCAATGGCCACGAACGTTTCGGCAGGGTATTTCGACTTCCAAGATAGTGACACCCCCCAAATTTGGGTTATGAACGTCAAGATCACCCCCACCCCCCTCAATCAAAGTCTGGATCCACCCCTTCAAGAGACTGTTTCTGTGTCATCCAGGGGTCACCCGGTTTTTCCATTGGGTCAGGGCATGGAACTTGCCATAATCTTTGGATGATGTTAAGAATATCACTTTTGGATGCCATGTATAAAACCTCGTAAAGCTAAAACCTGAATTCTATAAGCCCCAGAACCATCTCATCAAAGCAACACGCCCTTTTGAAAGGCTCAACATGGATTTTAAGGGCCCAATCCATTCGAGCACTGGTAAGCATTACATTATGACCATAGTGGACGAGTTTTCACGGTTCCCGTTTGCCTACCCTTGTCGGGATATGACTTGGGGGACAGTAAAAGCATGCCTTTATAATCTTTTCCCATCTTTGGGACCCCGCCTTATATCCATTCGGACCGGGGAACTTCTTTCCTCTCCAAAGACTTGACATCCTTCCTTCATCAGCAGGGGATTGCCAAAAGCAAATCCACACCATACAACCCCGAAGCGAAGCGCTGCAACGGGATCCTACGGAAGACAATGTCCCCCCCCCCCCTGCAATGAAGAACCGCGGACTTGGCACGTCCTATTGGGAAGAAGTCCTACCAGAATCCCTTCACGCAATTCGTTCTCTCTTCTGCACATCAATCAACTGTATGCCCCATGAACGAATGTTTCAGCATGCGGTTCAACCAATTGAACGACGATTCCATCATGGTTGACTCAACCAGGGAAGGTTTTGATGAGGATGCACGGATGGGTCTCCAAATACAGTCCACTGGTTGAAAAGGTAGAGCTTGTTGAAGCTAATCCTGAGTACGCACTCATAAGAAAACAAGATGGTAAGGAAACAACTGTTGCCTTGAAGCATCTTGCTCCGCAGGCTGACAAGACTGCATGCAAGGATCACCAGCCAGTATCAGAACAACAATCTGGTTTTGAAACGTCTCAAGAGCCTTCACACTTGCAGGGCTCTGATAATCGAGCCAATCAGTACTCGACACTGCCTGAAACAACTCCTCCACTTCCAGCACCCGATCAACCTTTGGCTGAGCGCTACTCTCCAGTCTCATCACCCAGTACAGAGGAAACTCAAGAACTAAGGCGGTCTCGAAGGATCAAGAAATCCCCTGCATACCTGTTGGAGTACATTTTAAAATAACAGGAACAGAATGTGGCGAATCAGAGATTATTATTATCTTGTTACTATGAACGTTTCCCGCTAGCAATCATTTTCCATTCCATAGCTCGTTTGTATTAGCATATACTTGCCATTATTGACATTTTATGTCTTTACTCTGGCACATAACTCGAAAAACGTTACACAAAAGCGTCACACGAAATCGTCACGAAAATTTCTGATGATTTTCGCTTACAACCGATTCGGTGCTACGGAACTTTATCTTCGCCAGTTATCATCGTACAAAAATCGTTCACCACTCGTTGGATAGCTCTCGATTTACCTAACCATATTACGTTAACCACTGCGGAGTGCGTGGCCGACAAGCTGCGGTATGAGCGTGATTGTTTAAATAATTGTTTACACACAGGTGATCATTCTCAATAATTCATATTGTCTATAGGAATGCAAGCTTCATAATTTATGATGAACCCTACAATTAAGTATAACAACTACGCTACTGGGGTAGGTGATGTAGCATTGTTCGAAGGTTCTTGAATCACTTCTTTAAAGACATAAAATGTCCCAATGTGTTGCAGAGTCGTATGCAAGCATTTAATTCTCGACTGTATCAACAACAGGATGGAGTTGACATTCTTTTGACATTTTCATGTCTTTGCTTTGGCACATGAACTGAAACGGGAAAAATTTGTTTCCTTGATTCACCCTTTCCCTCAGATCACGTCAGAACACAAGCGACAGGCGGGCCACTAAGTCAGACGCACCTATGACGCACGAGCGTATGACGTCAGACGGCTGGCAGGAGGCAAACTAGTACGCCAAAGCCTATGCCGCAAGAGCCTATGACGTCAGACGAATGGCCGAAGGCCAACTAGTACGTCAGAGCCTATGACGCACGAGCGTATGACGTCAGACGGCTGGCAGGAGGCTAACTCGTACGTCACAGCCTATGCCGCAAGAGCCTATGACGCACGAGCGTATGACGTCAGACGGCTGGCAGGAGGCTAACTCGTACGTCACAGCCTATGCCGTAAGAGCATATGACGTCAGAGGGCTAGCTAGGTGATCGGGTTTTTCATCAGTGTTCTTACACGAAGTTTAGTGAATTAAAGCCCATAATTACGAAGGTTTACGTTTTATGCAACACACCTGTTCAATGTACGATGATGGTGTGAATTAGGATTACCTAGGAGTCACCTATCTAATTCATGCAAGATTGTAGACGAAGTATCACCAGTAAAACTTCATCTCCGATTTAATCTAGTTGAATTATGATCCATATGATTATCAGCTGTATGATCATTACAAATTTAGAATCTCGATGTAAAACCACTATAACCAGGATGCACAACAACGATTGCACTTCAAATCTGCCCACAGAATGTACTTATCTTTAATCTGTTGTCTAATTATCCTTATGAGTGGATAATGATCCCTAAAGTGTGAAGTACCCTATACCGAAGTTTGGAGATTTTTCCTAATAAATCGAGAGTGAAGTGGAAACAAGGCCTACCTCAAATGGGGCTGAACAACACGGCCTACCTGAGATAGGGCTGGTCAACATGGCCTTCCTCAAATAGTACAGAATAACATGGCCTAACTGACATGTTTTTTTATAAATAAAATGTTATAAATGAACAGTTTTTTGTGACTCCTGTAAATTATTTTTAAAAAAACACTATGTTGTACAGCACTATTTGAGGTAGCCCATGTTGACCAGCCCGATCTCAGGTAGCCCATGTTGCCACTTCACCCTCGAAAGGCAACCAATTCCTGGCTTATTTTGATCCCCTATACAAATAAATAAAATGTGAACAAAATCCTTGATACACCAGTTTTGCAGGTGAGTTCAATACGTATGCATGCAGCATTAGAACTGAGATTAGAGGTGAGAAAGATGAGATGTCTTACTCTACAATTTCTTCTTTGGTGCATATGCTGCCATTGACCATTTTCTGGATGATGAGAGAGTGGTCAGCCTCACTGAGCGTTCGACTCGAAACAAGAGGGACCGACAAATCCGAGTCAGTGTCAAGCGAAACCCACTCGTCATGGGCGATTTCCTCGAGCGTCGCACGTTTCTCTGGTTGCCGCACCAGCATCCTCCCGATCAATCTGTAAGCGTCAAGACCCAATAATAAAGTCGGCCAGTCATTGTTACACATGGTCTTGTACAATTAATATTAAATGTTAAGTCGAAATTCGATAGCTCCACCAGGACTTGACTGACAAGTGAGGACCAAGATAATTATATACGTATAACTGGATCATTTACCAAATTTGAAAAAAAAAATTACTAAAAAGTGGATTTCAATCCAAACAGGTCAATCCAGGTTTAATTCAAACATTGGAAGAAAAGGTTATTCCACAGTACCAAGATTCGACTAAAAAATGACTGAAAATTTGGATTTAAATTCAAAAGGACCTGTTCATATTGGGAGAAAAGGCTGCTACATACACTGATTACTGAGCAAATCCATTAACTAATTAATATTATTTTGCAGTTAATTGTCTGTACCTTTTGCAAGACATAGATACGTGCGAAGGTACTATGTACTTGCAGTCCATTATCATCGTGAGCGTCTCACTGTCGTTAGCCTCCTGGAACGGAGCTTGACCCGCAACGAGCATGAATAGAATGACGCCGAGTGACCAAACATCTGAAAATCGATAATCACGTTGAAACGTACACTGGGTCAACTGGTAGTGTAAGGAGTGAAGGAATCGAACTGAGTTTGTCGTACATACCCACAGCTGGGGCATCGTACGAGTCACCAAGAAGTATCTCAGGTGCGGAGTACGCCAATGAACCGCAGGACGTTTCGAGTTTTTGGTAAGGATTGAACTTTTTACTGAACCTGAAAACATCAAAGGAAATTGACACTTCTGTAGGTTATCTGTAATCTATAAAACTTTCAATTGGTTGTAATAACACAGATCTGCAAGGATTTGTTGTTGAACGGCTGGAGGTAATTTCCGAAGTAATTTTCTGCGTGGAATCTGAATCCAAGCTTAGAATTGTCCTATCACATCTAAATTTTGAGATATTTGAGGTTATGTTCACGAAAAATGGCTATTTGGGACTGCATACAATTTTTCCTCGTGGATCACCTAGTACTACTCTTTCCCTTTAAAATGAGACTTTGAATGATACTGCAGGATGTTTCTTTCAGAAGTTATGGCGATTCTGAGGAGATGTCACGAAAAGCTACTGCTGGTTTTAGACAAACCGTTTTTATCACACAATTTTTAAATCATTGTAAACATATAACTAGCCGGTTTTCGAGGATACTAATTACGAATCTGAGGTCAGATTCCAAAAATTCAATATGGCGGCTCCATTATGACGGACGAGATTTTTGACGATGACTGTTTTCTGCCAAATTTGGTACATGAAGGTATTTGATGTCGCTGAATTTGAATCTGAAGTCAGATTTTACAAATTCAAAATGACTAATTCAATATGGTTCAAAACCCCATAGTTATATGTTTGGTATGGTTTAAATATGGTATGACAAACAAGGGTTTGTTTAGCCCAGTACAAGTTTTTCATGCCATCCCTCACCTAAAAATCGCCATAATTTTCGAAGGAAGCATCTTACAGTATCATTGAAGTCTCATTTTAAAGGGAAAAAGTAGTACTAGATGTTAAAATTGTAGAAAAATTTTGTCTAGTCTGTATCTAACCTCACAAATAGCCAAAATTGCTATTTTTCGTGAACATAACCTCAAATATCTCAAAATTCCGACATGATAGGCCAATTCTGAGATTTGATTCGAGTTCTACTTCGGAAGTGACCTCCAGCTGCTCAACAACAACCAGAACCCACTAATTTGCAGATCTGTCAAATACTCGAACTGTTGTAAGTCACAAAGACGATTTAGAACAAAGTTTCCTGTGACATTAAAACGTACTTGACTCTCTGAGAACATTAAAAAAACCAACCCGAAATCAGTGAGTTTCACGACACCGAGTTTTTCGAAGAACACGACGTTCTCAGGTTTGAGATCGCGATGTGCCACGTGCAGTTTGTGACAGTATGAGATCGCTCGGACTATCTGCCGGAAATATTCTTTGGCGAGCGGCTCCGACAGACCTGGAAAATGAAGTGAAATCATACTGGTTAAATTGTGCACGGAATTCGAAGCTAATGTCAGTGCCTACTAGCAAATCCCCATGACAGCGAAGAGCTATTTAATTCCAAAGTCATAAGGTATTTTTTTCGATACCCAATAGAAAACAGATGAATTCCAGAATCTTTAGTAGAAACTTGGATCAACAAGATTCAATGCTGTGAGTTGCAGTCCGTGCAAAATTTTATAACCAAACAGTAGAACGCCGGTTCTACTGCGGGGATGCGCTGGTTGCCCATCAGTACCGTTCAGGGGCGGATCCGGAGAAACTGAGGGGGGTCCCTCATGGGTACAAAAAAGGATTTTTAACGATATGTGATTTTAGACTGAATTTTATACGTAGTTGAGATTCAATGGAACTTACACTTTGTACAATTAAAGCTTTGTTTTATTGTTAATATTTAAGCAATATTCTAATGTTTTTTGACTGAAATCTGTCCCCCCCCCCCTCCATGAAAATCTTAATCCGCCCTTGGTACCGTTAGCTGCTTTGTACGAGAGGTCGATCTGCGAGGAATTGTCGTCTCAACGTTGGCAGATTTCTTATGCCACACCCAACCCATTTTTGAGCAACTATGCTCGATGTCCGCAGTCCCCATTGATTTGGAGATGTGTACCTATAGTGAACCACATATCTCTGGCACTGGCCCAGCATGGAGTTTTAAAAGGAAGATCAACTACGACAAACTTGCTCGACTTAAGCAGTTCGTCTTGGACGCCTTTCGTGATGGCCATAAGGTTTACTTCATATACACAGATTTTGCATTCAACCGGGTTTCGCACGCCTGTTGTTAGGAAAGCTAGAAAGGTTTGGTTTTGGTGGGCCAATGCTGAGATGGTTCGCACGTTACCTGGATGGTCGTTGCTTGATGGTGAGGGTAAGGAATTCCTGCTCGCGCAGATTTGGAGTTCTGTTTGATGTTCCACAGGACTCACACCTTGGTCCGCTGCTATTCCTCATCTTCATCAATGACTTTGCTGAAATATTTTGTATGAGTGTTCTACCAGTTATTTGCGGATGACCTCAAGATATTTGCTGTCCCCAGTGTGTACTCAGGCTGATTGCGCCGCTCTTCAGAGTGCATTGGATGGACTGCTGCTGGCGTTTTTGGAACCAACTATTTCTGAAAGTTGGCAAATGTTTTACTGCCACATTTTCCTGAGTTCTGACCACACAACACCACGACTAATGTATTAGAGGACAGGCCCTGCCCAGAAAATCGGTCGTTCACGACCTAGGTATTCTTTTTGATGACTCCCTCGCATTCGGAGCCCACATCGAGTCTATTGCCAGTAGAGCTATGCGGGCATTGGGCTTCATCAAGAGGAACTCTCGTCGATACTCTCGTCACGCTCTATGTTGCCCTCGTACGCCCCATTATGGAGTATGGATCGCCGGTCTGGTCGCCTGTAAATGGTGCTGGAGCAAATGCAGCGTAAATTTCTACGGTTCGCCTCTTTCTAATCCAGTATTCCCTGGGAAGACTTTCATGTGGACGACGCATTGCGGTTCTATGGCTTGTTGTATGGCACGCTGTTTTTCTGTAGATTGGTGAACGGTTCCATTGATTGTCCGGTGGGATTGATACTAGGACGCAGCAGACTTTTTGGATTACTTTGGGTCCGACAAACTACCTGCTCCATGCTCCTCTGAACCGTTGTCAGCTTGAATGGAATCGTCTCGATCTGGACATATTCTGTAGACCCTCCGCGCAGTAGAAAGAGTTGTTTTCTATAGGTACAATACCAGCAAGAACGTTCTGTGCGTTTCCATTTGTTATTGTCACTTTGTTATATTTGCAAACAGACTGATATCGGAGTATAACTCTTAAAATGTAATATTTTCATATTGGGCTGACTAGCTCGTGTTGAACTCAAATAAAATAAAATACAAAATATAAAACAAAAGCTATGGAACAACGAGGGGCCCTTACCAGCATCGTGCCTCATGATGTAGTCGTATAAGTCTCCGCCATCAGCCAACTCCAGCACGAGGTACAATTTGGTCTGCGTATCTATGACTTCGTACAGCCGAACCACGTTGGGATGCTGCACCAACTTCATACATCTCACCTGAACCGGATAAAACGGCAATTGATAAGGGGAGGAGTCACATACGTCATGGCAGATCAGCTACATAATATGTATATTATACATATCGTCGCCTAAGAAGCAACACCGCGTATCAACCATTTAGGCCAAAATGAGGTTATAACTCATTCTTATTTAAATTTTCCCGCCACATGAGATGGTTAGTATGAATTTGCTGTCCATAGACATCGAGTATGAAAACACTTCAAAAATTATAACAGAACTTATCAACATTCAACTTGGTTGGGAACTTGTTTTTGCCTTCTCCTGAAAAGCTGGTGCTTGGTTGATAAGTGGGGTTGTTCCTTAGGCGACCTTATAAAGTGTCCTTGTAACGAGGATATATTTACCTAAAATTATACAATAGGTTGGCTGCACAGCTGTGCTCAAGGTTAGCTTGACCATAACAACGAATGGAATGAATAGGTATAAACTGTGACGTCACAAATTCCAAATTCAAAACTACATAATATGTAGTTTTGAATTTGGAATTTGTGACTAGGTGGTAGAATCAGATTAATATTATTAACATACTATCAGATAGATTCTACCACCTTATCGGAAAGCTATGATCGTGATGTTATAAATGGAAAGGTGAAAAATTAACTTCAGGGTAACATTACTACGAATGGTCGTTCGTAGTACTCACGTGAAACAAATTTAGGCATCAATATGTTACATGAATAGGTACAACAAATGTTACAAACGACACCCTAACAAAAAAATGGACCTGTATCTGTTTCATACAAACAGACGTCAATATCGAAGTGAGCCTTAACGTCAAGAGAATAAATATTACTTTACCAGAGACATTTTTTGTTGTAGAAGGAATAGTCAACTCCCCATCCTCCAGCTTCCTTCGATCGCCAAGATTACATGGCACATTGCTCCCAAAAAGTCATCTCGTCCCAACAAACAACCGAGCAGCCAAAGAAAAGGTTCTTCCTTCTCCATTCGTGCTGTATCTCGACGGACGAGATTTGTGAAAAAGATCCTCAACCCGAGGGAACTCAAAGAGCATTAAAGGAGGATTGGAATTTCATTTTGTAAGAAATCAACGTTTTGCCAAAACTGTAATTTTTTGGGTTTTTAGGGTGGATATGGAAAATACCGTTGATATATTCCATACGTGTCATAGTGAGAATCACAGTTAAGAACCTATACATGCGTGGTGTTAGAGTTATCGCACTCCGGTTGATTGACCCCTCTTCTCCCTTTAAATAAATAAATTGACCTTCAAGGTTGGCCGCGAGGATAGCCCTACTGATCGGACGAGAACAAACAGCTTCCTCTCTCCAATCACAAACGACCGTGTCTATTAAATAATTGGATGGAAATCTCAAGTGTGAAAGTTTGTATTTTCACAAGGCGCTCCATATGTATATCCTGTATACAGGGTGGTCCTCACTAGTGGATATGAATTTTAATTCTTTATTGTGTGGGATTTTGAAAAACCCGAGTTTTGTATTTTTTTTATCCAGCATTCAACTGCGCTATTTTCAATTTTTTTCAGAATTGGCCCAATGCACAGCAACTTCGTTTTTTCAAATGGGAACCCCCTTTTTTATGGGAATTCCCCATTGTTCAGTTTGCTTATTTTCGCTAATTTATTTTCTCGGGAATTCGCTATTTTGAAGAGAAAAAACTCTTTACTTCTTGGAATAGGTGAGCTTTGGAGACTTCATCGAGTTTGGACTTGTCGATGACTTTGACGGCGACTTTTTCGCCCGTGAAGACGTGCTTGGCGAGCTTGACGACGGCGAAATGGCCTCGCCCCAGCGTCGCCTCGAGATCGTAGAGCCCCGCGATCTTTCCATCATAGCCGGGCCCGGTTCGAGAAGCGGATCGCTGCATCCCAACCACACTAGAATAAAGACAAAAATAATTATTTACATCATCTTCTGACCAACGGAGAATAGCACGTATCAATTAAACCTTTCGCGAAATGAATTAACGCTTATATATATTTTTTTTTCTTTAGACAAACTTCAAAGATGCTACAAACCATAGCACTATTGCTATGGCATGTTATACCATTGTAACACAATATGCCCATAAACCGTTATCTAATTGTAGGTGTACAACAGGAGCCTCCCCACTCCCTCGCGGAGATCGGTGGGAAACTTCAATGTTGGAAACGGAGTAGGGTTAAAAATAGAAATCCATTCATAATCCCCACGAAGCGAGAAGGCTGCCCCTGATTTTCTTTAGATTCTTTCTCACTCGCGGTATATCAATGGATGCGAGGTGAGAAATAGCTCAGTCGAGAAAAACACACGTGACAGCGTGTAAACTGTAATTATTGGGAGACACTTGCACAATGGGTTTTTGAGTAAATACCGAACTTGATTTTTGAGCACTAGAAACCTTTGTCTGAGTGTGTAGTCACTTCATTTTGTTAACAAGTATCTACGAGTTCAGCAAGTTGAATGATTTATGATAATTTTTGCTAGTAATCCAAGATCGAATGGGGTGTTATACCAGCTACAGAGGAGGTTGTTTACAAGTATAATTATCTTGTTGTAACATTCTTTAGTTCAGGTCTATTTGGACAACAGGCGGAGGATGCTCTGAAGAAGGGGTTAGCAGCTATGTGTAACATTCTGGTTATTATTCGATAATCGCAAAACAATAGTGTGCAGTCATGGAAAAAACTGCCAGAAGCTCTTTGCTTATCATCCTCC
Source organism: Stenodema calcarata (assembly GCA_963920205.1). Taxonomy (NCBI): domain Eukaryota; kingdom Metazoa; phylum Arthropoda; class Insecta; order Hemiptera; family Miridae; genus Stenodema; species Stenodema calcarata. Next base: position 21,029,305 of record OY986060.1, read on the forward strand.
TTATATGGAGCTGAGGTGTGTGGTTTGTCCTACCTGAACCAGCTTGAGAGAGTCAAGATCAGATTCTTCAAATCTCTGATGTTTCTCCCAAGGAACATTACGGATGTGTATGTAAGGAAGGAATTTGGTTTGTGGGACACTAAAGTTGACGTGGCAAGCAGAGTTTTATCATGGTGGGCTAAATTGTTATCAATGAATGACTCGCGTTATCCAAAGATATGTTTTTTGACGTTTAAAAAAACTTTCACCAACAGATGATATAAGGTATAACTGGGTTCACCAGGTCCAAATGTAGTTTAGGGCGGAGGGGGTTGAGGCCTTAAAGGAGATGGAGGTTAAGGCGTTTCGTGCCCACGCAGACAGATTAATTTCTGGGCTGATATCTAACTCATTTTCTGAGGATTCCGCAAAAGTTCAGGGATGTAAATTGAATAAATATTTTTGTCAATTGGTCTCGGAAGCACAAAGATTGTCTGCGTATTTAGATTGTAAGGGGATGTCACTGTATGCCAAACGACAAGTGGCACAGTTAAGATTGGCTCGACATAAGAGGGTCTGTGTTTACCTCACTGGTATTAAAACTACATTTGATGGGGATGTTATCAGTCCGATATGAAATACCGGGAAAAAAGATACTTTAACTCACCTTTTATGCAGTTGACCCAGTTTCAAGGGTGATAGGAGAAGGTATCTGGGGGGTGATTTGCTGGACGAGGAGCATTTGGTTAGACTGCTAAATGTAACAGAGACCCACGATTACGGGAAGCTGATTGGTTTCATTCAGACGGCTGTCAGGCAGCGTCAAATAATTGTTTACGAGGGTTTCCTAAATTGAGTTATTGTAATTTCCAATTAGACGGTTATGTGTGAATGATTTTGTGAAAAGTTTGAGAGGTGCCTGGTAGAGAATCATTTATTGATCGAAACGACCTGTAATAATTAGATTTGTCCGTTTGGTATACATCACCATTGGTTTAAGTACTTATTTATTTAACTCAGATGTGTGTTTTTATGCAAGTCTTTGTAGCTTATACAAGCTTATACTTAAGGCTTATACAAATAAAATTCATTTCATTATACCAGCTATAGACCATACACGAGCCAGACTTGAGTGAAGTACGAGGAACTTGGACGAACTGCTATGCTGGTAATGTGAAAACTGATGATCTACTAACGTAACCAAACAGTTTCAGCGGCAACCAAACAGAAATCCTCATTTACACCAGCGCATTTGAGAGTTTATTTTTTAAAAGCACAAGGTACCTTCAACATTTTGGACTATTCAACACAAAACTTCATTCGATTCGATTATTTTCACTTCACTTTTATTGTAATTTTGTGTCCCTCCTCTCTAGAAAATCACGGAATTCTCCAAGTTGCGAAAAATCCTAAAAGCTTTAAACGTTGAAGAGCACGGACGATTTGCTCCCCTTTAAGGTTCTCTATTTATAGCTCAGCGAGACTAGTTGTCTGGGGACCCAGAAAAAATGTGCCCCCTTCCCGTATTTTTAGCGTAGGCCCTTCCACTTAAAAGCGCTCGCGGACTCCCCTTATCATCCGTTCATCAGCTAACCGGATTTCGTAAAAATAAATCCACCAATATTTATTTTCAACATTCCCAACATCTTTGGTCAGAAGAGCCACCTCGACCATTTTTTTTCGTCAAGAATATATTTATTTATTTTTTACTTCATGCTACTTGTCCGTCAGATGTAAAAGGCCACTCATATTAGAGGAGTTGAAACGACTAGTATGTCTGGATCTGGTGCCAAAAAATTTCGAACGGCCGCGTTGACCGTGTCTCTTTTATAACATTGGACTTCGATACACTGGCGGGTTTTGTACCTCAAATCAACACAATTTTAACAGAATTTTGATGAAATTTGGTACATAGGTGATCTTTATGGAAACTAAGAAAAATACCAAATTTCAGCTCAATACCTCTAACGGTTTTCAAAATGTGACTGTGTAAAGCAAGATTACATGAGGCTTTACGTGCATACAAAGGCTTTACACTGAGTAACCAGCGACATGAAAAATTGCTAGATACGTACGAACGTGATTACCAAGTCATTAACAGTATATTATTGCAGGCCTCCGCCGAAATTCCAACGTGTCAGATGAAAAACCTCAGCACTTGAGTGCCCTGTACCCTGTACAAGAACTCCATCGCAATAATCCCAGCCCATTTAATCTGAACACTATCCTGGCCACTCAGAATATGGAGATCATGCAATTTGATATAAATTCATAGAAAAAGCTAGGTAATATTTTAATTTGATCAACCAAGTTGTAATTTTTAATTTTAAACCACACCAAACTTGAATTACTCATATACCTAATTGATTTATTTTAATTGCCTATTCATACTAAAGCACATGTTATATTACGGCTGTAAAAACTTTAATTTGAATTTGAAGCAAAAAAACTAAAAAACAACCACACCCAGTAGGCATATGAAAATAATAATATTATTATAGTGATAGAAGCTGAAAACTCAGTCTCAGAAGAACCTTAATCAACCGAGTCATGTAATAGTCGGGTTGATGATCGATTTATAGGGTCTATTGACCTAGTAACCTACAAGGAGAGTCCGTTCTCCCTCGGTTAGTATTGTTTTAACAATTGAGTAAAGGTCTGGCTTCTTCAAGGCAATCGCTAGATGCCTGGAGGGATGAGCTAATAGAGGTAATCATTATAATAATATTGATGACTTGGTGGTTATAGCAAGAATAAGTTTCAACAATCGAATGAAGAATCCAATGGTATGCTCATTAGTTAGATTAATCCGTAAAGAAATAAATATCAAGGGTTAAGACTAATCGTCTTTTGAACGAAGTCTATTGAACTTCTAAGGCGGTTTCATTTTGGGAATTTATGGATAGTCCCCCCTACCCCTTAGAGTGTCCTGATTCTGCCCATCTACGAACTTAGCCATTCGATTGTCGGGACACATTTTTCGTGCAAATTTGAACTAAAAGGCTGACGTAAATAAAATCCACGTTTACCTGAACCTCTACAAATTGTTAAAGACATTATTGTAACACGAAATACATAAGATCCCGCATCACCCTTAACTTCTCAGCAAATTTTGTATATGCACCTTCATTAGAAAATAAATTATAAGGGAGACAGCAATACTAAAACTCTAATTCTACCCACATACGAGTAATAATAAAAAAGTCGCTTTCAGGTGTTAATTTTTGTCTAAACATAAATCATCGTATAACGCGCTTCTCTTAGCACGTGTTTGCATTGATGAGTGACTCCCAAATTGAGTTGGTGACGTGAAAATCCGCACCGAGCCGACGAAGGACAGCGGGCTCATATTATTAGACTTCACAGGGTAAATATAGCCCGAAATCTCGCAGACCCCAGTATTGGTGATGGATTCCTCAAATTCCTCTGCTGGGTCGTGAAGTCGTCGTGGAATTACGCTGGGTCGAGGGAGGGCGCCAGAGATAGTTTTATACCAATGTTTACATTCGTGGTAATAATAACGAGACATGATTCATATAACGGTTTAACGACCAAAGTGATTGAAGAAATTGATTCATTTTAACATGGAACATGTTTTAGCCTTCACATTTTATGGTCCCTCCGTTACGCTAATATATTTCCGATTTTAGAATGTTTTTCGCTTACAACCAAACCGTTGGTGCGGAAATTTATCTTCGCAATTTTTGATCGTACAAAAATAGTTCAACAATCGTTGGAAAGCTATTCTCTCTATGAAGCTGTAATTTGGCATGTCCAGGTAATTGGCAGGTCCAGGATCTACTGAGTGGCTTCTAAATCTAATTTCGATGCTATTCACTATAATATAGCTTCATATTATGATGCTGTAATGTGGCATGTAGCCTCCTTAGGACTTACAATTTAAGCAGAATAGGCCCAGGATCTACTGAGTGGCTCCTAAAAATAATTTATAATAATAATAATAAAAATAAAAAATTTCTTAAAAATCACCATTTTTTTCTTTCGTATTTTGCGCTATCAGTACGGGATTCTCAGCGTGCACTCCTCGGGGAAAACTTGGCCAGAATCCCAGCGTTTCAATGGTATAAAAAAGTTTTTCACAGTGAATTTGGTGGAGAAAATGACGTTTGAGTTCTGAAAAACGTGAGTTTTAGGTGAAAATCAACGTTTTCTACCAAAAGCCAACTTTCTTCATGGAAGTGAGTTCGATATCGCAATTTAGGCATTTTTGACGCTGAAACGAATGGTGACACTTCCATGCCTCCCTGACAAGGAAGAAACTCTTTTTTTTTTTGGCGTCTGATTTTTATTAAATTGTTAATTCTGAGATAGGTATTGTTGAAAAACCAAAAAAAGTCGAAAAACATTCCAGTTTTATAGGCCTTCCTGATGTTAGCTTGCCTTCTAATCATGAGGACTTTTGTTATTACCATCCTTTCACAACCCCCAACAACGCTAAATAAGAATTTCTTCAGGAATTATTTAGGTCACGAAGGTAACAGGTATACATACATGTAGGATATATAGGAAACTATAGGATATTCCAAAATGACTGTTTTTGGTCGATTCCAATGGTTCATTATTGAAAGTAATACACCGACAGAAAGACGGGTGAACCAAATTACGGGACTTGCGTGGAGAGTGTAAGATGGGGTGGCGAGCCGTGACGTCACCAAGGTGAACATCGATCGCGGTATCAGCTGAGCTGGGAGTGTTAGCTTGCTCGCTCGTCTCCAGCCACAGCCTCACTCAACCTTTTTTTCGTTTTTTTTTTTTTTTTTTTTTGGTTTCACGTCTAAACGTTTCGCCCTCCCGACCTTTACTTTACCATGTCGCTGGCAAGGGAAAAAGGTCGCGGCCAGTCTTAAATAGTTAAACCGGTGTTTCAAGCAGAGGGCTTTTGAAGGGCAGATCGAGGGCTTACTCGAGCAACAGATCATTTTTCAATGCCGTTCTACAAACACCGGTGAATCACACGGATGATACGCCGTCGAAGGCAACATGACACTTTCCAGTGAGATACTTCCTCCCGAAAAAAATCGCAATTCCACTTTTTCGCGCAGCGTTGTGGAGTTCGAACATAGCAGAAATTCCGTTGTGGCACCCAAACAAAACGTAGTACAAGCCACCATCCGTGTGGATCGAAAAATGAAAGGGAACAGGGAGAAGACCAAACTCCCCTTTATTGCGCTGGTAAAACGTTCGAGTCCATTAGATTGATCAAACAGTATCAGATAAGGAAGAACAAAAGCATAATCCTAACAGGGAAGAAAGCGAGTTGCGTCACGGACTTGGGTAACATGGAAAGAACAAGAGAAGTCGCGGTTCCGGTTGCGAAGCGATTAAGCGAGGCCTGAAGATGAATCGTGAAGTTGATCTTAGGGCGAAATGTCTCATTAGGGGGAGAGGATAAAGAGCAGACGAAATATTTGCCGAGAGAAAATATGTTTTCAAGAGAGGAAAAAACGCTGCAAATTCTTTCACAACGGTTCGTTACGTCTCCGCTGTTTTACATCCCAGTGTCACTCCCATAACTACAGCTGAACCACACCGGGCAAAGGGCTATAACATGAGCTGCATAAACATATTGGGTCGTGTACTTACAATGAATGAGGAACTTGCATTTACAAAATTATTTAATTTTTTAATTAATAAGTGTGAAATGTCAAAATTTTATTTTTTATTAATATTTTTGTAATTCAAATATTTTGCCAAAACAGTTCGGCGCCATGACTTTCATGACTGTCATGACTTTCATGATCGCGTCATAATTTTTCGTATATTTTTTATTTTTATCAAAACGTCTTGATTTCAATTAAACTTTTCAATTAGGTTAGAAAGGTCCTTGTTAACACTGCGTATAAATGTATCATCAGACCATCTTTTTCTGGAATTGAAAATTAATTATTTGTCAATTTACAAAATGTTTTGTGTTGACAAACATAAAATTGAAAAAATAAAGATAAAGTCACTGGTGAACCATAATTCATAATAATCATTAATCTATCATTTAGTGATCTAGACGGAAGATAATAAACCGTTGTGTCAAGAATTTGCAGAGTTTTTAGATTAGAATACCATACTGAGAATTCACCACGCTACCAACCAAGAAATTCTAATTTCTCTCCCTAACGACAACACTAACTGAATACCACCGAGTTGCTTATCAGGCCAAAATCAGGTTTTAGGGAAAATTTGAGAAGCTATAAAACAGAAATCGATCCTATAACTTGAGGCTAACGCGTTAATTTTTTCCCGTCCGGAACTGGAAGGTCAACTGGCGCCTAACAAGCAGGTTGACGTCAGTGTCGACCTCTCGCCCGTACCGAGTCGGGAAACGGGGTGAAAATTAAGACAACATAATCGAGGTTTGGCCACCAAGTGGGACACACAATGAAGGGCATTCAAAGTCGATTGCCTCGATGAATGAGTTCTCTCAGGAATAATTTGGCTCCAAGTTGTTTCGTACAAGTACAGCTTGCGAAACGAATGAAAATATTGGATTATTCATACGGTCGATAGATTCAAGAGCCATTTCACGTTGACTTGAACAGAAGATCATCATATCTACGATTTTTCAAAACTCCAAGGAAAGACGTTAACTATCTATCTCTCTGCTCAAGTTGCACCAGTAAGCTCACAAATATACGAACAATTATTCAGGGGCTGCGGAGAAAGTTTCCAGTTGTTAAGTGTTCAACACATTCAAATTCGTTACTATCTCCCAGCACGAGAAGAAAAGAACCATCCACGGTTCGTGCACAGTAATTGATACAGATGAAAGTAAAAAGCAATTAGACAACATCATGATTCGCTGGTAAACGATGCGGATACAGTATTACCATATTCATTCGACTATTCAACATCACGCAACATCCAACTGCAAGCGCGACAAGCTTCGTGAAGTGATTGATTACAGTGAAGCACCCCGTTGTTGTGAACGATCCTACGGAACAAAAAAGTTTCACTTCAATCACATCAAAATCCAGTATTTTCATAATAAGTTCAAGGTTTTCTTCGGTGTTCGAAAATACTGTCATGTACCAGAGAGGAATCTTTTCAATTTGGTAAACAGAAAGAAAAACGAATTTTGGAGATTGAGGTTTGTTCAGTGGATTATACGCAATGGATGGGTTTATGCTGATATCATCAGTAGTAGATTTGGATGTAGCCACTATGGGGGATTCGAGGACACAGATGTAACTGGTCTTATGAAGTTTTATTAAGAAGAACCCACTTTCACGAGTTTTATATTTGGTGACTGCCTATCAGGATTTGCAAAAAATACGTTAAAAAAAAAGAAAGCGAATAAAAATGGAGACATGCAGCATGGCTATAGGAACAAATGTTCGAAGAATAACTGGTTTTATGAAAATGTCTTCATTATACCAAACAAATTTTGGTTTGGTCTCCTTTTTTTTGCCTTTTATCTGCCTTTTTTTTCAAACTGAGTCGGATTCGAAACAAGTACCTCTAGGAGGGACTTTCGTTAGATATTTGAAATTTCGAAAATGGCAGTCATATTCGTCAAATTTGTGAAAAAATGGGTTTCTCTCTGACTTTGCCCCTTTGTATCGGGGTGAAAAAAAACAACGTGTAAACGGGGTGAATATAAAATCAAGGAAGTTAGGCATAATGGCTTCAATTGGATTTTTCACCTTCTGAATCTCAAGTATAACATTTACCAGTACCTTTTACTTACACACATTTATTATAATTATCCATGAAGTTCATAGCATGAATATGAACAATGGCGATTTCGGCTGTGGGGCTCAGACATTGGAAAAATGCTGTTTTATTTCTATAGAACAATTCCTGTTGTAAATACTCACATAAATTGATATTCAATTTAAAATTTGAAGGAGAGAAATGTGTACCAAACGCCTAATCGTACTGTGTAGGGCCAGTCATTCTTCCATTTTCAGAATTAGTGGATAGCTTAATGCTCAATCTCAATCCTTTAAAATCTTACACTTTGGTAGTATAGACGATAGAGGTACGCTTTCAATTTCGAGCAAATATATTGTTTTTATTCTTCTTGATGTTTAAAACGCCGTGTTTTTTTCCGCTTGTGTTTTAAAAAAACCCGGTTTAAAAGATTTGTTTTAAATTTTTGCTGCCTATGTCTACTGCGGCGGTTAAACCACCAACTGTTTACTTAAGACCGTATGGGGCTTACCGATCTCCCGGCTAACGTGTGAAAGCCCCGGCGCAGGGAAATAGTGGCGGTCATGGAGCGGTGCGGAATGTGGGTCGAGGGCAGGACTTTCACGGTCACTTGAGTTTTCAGTTAAGGAGGGCTTGACAAGGAAAGCGTGGATATCGTCCAGAACCGACCACTCTTCATCAATCACACCGCATTGCCCAACGGACGGACGAAATCTATTTTAGCGAGAGCAACCTAAAAATATCAGGGTATGAACTCAATTGTAGTGGTACAAGGGTCTATAATTGAGATGGGATATTTAGTGGAAAATTCAATAAGAACATCTAGCAGGTTTTATCATCCGCTAAACCAACCGGTCAGTCTTGGGAAAAAATAAATAAATAAAATCCACAGTCATGCAGCATGGCTATAAGAGCGAATTTTCAAAGAAACAACTGGTTCATAGATTATTCATAGCTTAACACGATGGTGAATTGCGATATCTCATTCCGTTATCAGACTAGAGCAGATGAACCGTGAAGAACATCTGGAGTAACAACCACGTTTCTTCATCTTCAAAGAACACCAGTTTAAAAAGCGAATGAGATATCGCAACTTCACCGTTGTGTTCAGCATAACAAAACCTTTAAAATGAGGTGTCACTTGTCAGACTGTTCCATTTTTGGAATTTACGGGTAATCCCCCCCCCCTTAACACCCCCCAAATCCCCCTTAGAGTGGCCCGATTCTGCCTGTCCACGAACTTAGCGTCCCGATTTCCAGGATGAATTTTTTGCAAATTTGAACTTTTTATCTCAATTCTGTCGTTTGTTATCGTCTGGAATGAAATATACAAATTGGTGTCTTTTGGCGGAAATAAGAGTTTTAAACATTTTGGGCCGAGAACTGTTCGAAGATATTGTTACAATAGCTTCCATTTTTTTTTCGAAGATTCGCTTTGAAAACGGCTTTGAGAACTTTTGAGAAAATACATTCGAGTTCTGTATTCAAATAAAATTTTAGTTTTCTAAATTCATTTTAAATTCATTTTAACAGCTGGAAACGCATATACCTACTGGTTCATGGTCTATTTCCACTATGGTTTCTTAGAAGTTATAAAGAATTTGAATAACAAGTAATTTATAGTTACGCGAACGGGGTTCAAATATTATAGCTGGTACGACGAGTTGCTGTGATATAAAAGGATTGTAATCGCAATATCCAGTTATTTTGACTCGTTGATTTAATGAAATACCTACTAAACAAAAGAAGCGGGCAGGAATTCGAAGAGAAAAACAATCAAAACGTCGATCTCTCTCTTCGGAGAATAAATATACAACATCCCGAAAATGGGACGCGATCTACCCAATCTGGACAAAAATACCGAACAAATAGCGAGTTTCGAGGGAAATAGAGAGACAAATTAATGCTGGAAAACGTAGCTGCGCAGATGAGGAGTGTAGACGAGTGGAATGTAGATGTGGGATTTGAATTCTCTTAGTCCCCGCGGAGATCCTGGTTTGAATGCTAAAATATGTTCAAAAACAAAGACGACGCGTTTTCAGGGGAGCGATTAGCAGTTTGGACGGAGGCGAAGGTATTATTAGAGGAGAACGGATGAGAGTCTTCGATGATGATTGTTTGATAGGTTCTAACGAAAATTAGGATGTTGAGAAGGGTAATTGAAGCGTCATTTAACAACAACCAAGATTCCACAACTAGGTGTCACAAAGAATTGTTTAAAATTTGACAAAATAATACTATTTTCAAGTCAGAGTGCCAACAGAAAATTTGGCGAGTACATTTCAAGTACATTGGCAGGAGGATTCACATACATAAAATTGTTTTTCTCACTGATATCATAGATTTTATTGTATTTGATTTGAGGAATGATTTAAAATATAACAAATTGGCATATAAATTACTCAACAAGTTTATGTCAATCAAATTATGCAATGCAAGGAATGAGATAATTGGTTAACGTTTCGTGCATTTCCTCCTTGGCTTATTGACCGTTTTTATTTTATTCGGAGGGTTGTAGGAGGTTCGGTATGAAAGAAAGAACGTTGTTTCCAAGCTTTCGTGCAGAGAAAACAAAATAAACCTGACGAATGGACTGAAAGAAGTAGAGACTGGGCTTAATAAAGCTTGGAAAAAACGTTTTTGCTTGCATACCGAACCTCCTACAACCCTCCAAATAAAAAAAAAAGAGCAATGAGATAGATATTTAATAGTAATCATCTTAATTTAGTCCAAAAAAAGTACTAAATGACCAAATGTATAGTTCAAGTAGTAAGCAGATAATAATAAAATGTATAAAATTATCCGAGATTAATGGCAAACTATTACAATGATTATTGAGGACTCATTATTACAAAGAGTGGTACAGTAGGTATAAGTTTTTTCCAAGAATTATTAAATTTTTCTTTTCATTTTCTAATAAGTCTAATTGCTTACATTCGAGTACATTCTGAAACTTCAAATTTACTCATATCGAAACCTTCCTCTGCCTCAAGGTTTCGACTTTTTTAATACTCTGATTTGTTCATATATCTCTCGTCGCCTAATTTTATCACTATCTTCATCCTCTTGATTATCAGCTAATGCATTCTGTCTTTTGGTAACATTGACCTTTTTTAAATGGCCGCCAATCGACTCGATATGATCATAAACAGAACTCTGAGCTATAAACGAGCTTTATTTTAAATTTTTGACTAGAAAATTACATTTGTCTCTGCTTCTGCATTTCCATGGAACACTGGTATTGATATCTCTGTTTACGACCATGAAGAGGGTGCAAAATATCAATATTCAATTAACTACTTGGAATTTAAAAAAACGGAATTTCATAAAACTGTCATGTAAATTTCAAGTACTTTACTTGATTCAAGTACAGATGGCATTCAAAGTATCCAAGTACAATATAAGGTATTTGAATGAATATAATAGTCACTAGGTTGCAACTGCTGCAACCAAGTCTTTCCTCCTAGATAGCTATCACGTACAAGGTGATATACCTTACTCCAGTATATTTTCATATCAAGAGAGTCGCAGTTCAAAACTTGCGATTGAGACAAAACAAAAGTGAATGATATACGTCACATCCACCTGACAAATGGACACTGGACACGCAGAGAATCGCTAACAATGATTTCCCAGAACGGGGTCGCTATCGGCTTTGCGGCTCAACATGAAACTACTAGCATCTCGGAATGGATGCTACGAGGCGTGTCCAGAGTGTGAGTGCAATTTTACATACCCAGCATCTCTTTTGATGCAGGTTGTGAGATGGCAGATCATTTGTTTGACGCCTCCTGAAAATTTGTTTCCACCCACGAGCTTTTTCAGGGAAGTGAACAAATGGTAATCTGTGAGGTAAATATTCAATCAATATTATGCCTTTGTGGTCCCAAAACAGTGATGCCATGATTTTTTTTTTTTTACTGAAATGGTGGTGGTTTTAAACTTTTTGGTTGAGGGTGAACTGGTTCGGACTGTATCTTGGTTTCATGCGTAAGTGTGCAACCCAAGTTTCATTTCCAAACAAAATAGACTTCTCTCCGGCTTCAACATGTGCTGCGCCTAAGCGGTTTTGGGGACCATTTTGTGCACAGTTTACAAAATCCTAGTGGAAACATTGCAGATGTTCAGGGCGCGGCCAGCGGCATATGACCCAACTACGTGTGTGTGTGTTCTTCCATAATTCTCATGTATGGATACTTTCAGTTATAAAGTTAGTTGCACGTTGTCGTTCGGTTTGTAAATAAAAAGCAATTATTTCACTGCTCGTAAATTAGAGTCTTTCTTTATCGAACCCGTGATAAAACATGGTGGCAGCGTCGACGGACTAATTAGAGTGTTTTCGCGAGTTTTGCATAACGTACGCGAGTGTAGTGATTGACGAAAACATCGCCGTTGATTGTCGTGATTGTCGCTGAAGGTTAGGATGTCACAACCGCAGCCTTCGCTATCAAGTCCGGATGGGACGTCAAACTTCAATCTTCCTTTACAGGCCCCGGAATCGTTCACTTTTAATCCGATTGACTGGCCGTCTTGGAAAAATCGGTTTATGAGATACCGAAGGGGAAGTGGACTGGATAAGGCTTCCAACGATCGTCAGATTGATGTTCTGATCTATCAGATGGGACATCGAGCCGAAGAGGTATTTGCTTCTTTCAACCCGGAGCCGAATTTGTTTGAAGCTGTGATAGACGAATTCGACAAGCATTTTATTCCAAAGCGTAATATCATTTATGAACGCGCCAAGTTTCTGCGAGCCCGCCAAGGTAGTGATACTGCAGAAAAATTTATCACGGACCTGCATTGCCTCGCCAGTACATGTGAGTGGGGTACTTTACAAGATGATCTGATCCTCCTTGTTTTGATCATCGGGATGAGGGATACAACGGTAAGTGATCGTTTACAGCTGGACCCTCAGTTGAATTTAGAAAAAGCTAAAGTTGCCCTACGTCAGCATGAGGAACTCCTTAGACAAAAAGAAGATCTTAGAGAACCTAGTTCTGTAAATATGGTTGGAGGTGATAAATACAAGAATAAGCCTGGAAAAAGCCGTTATTCATCAAAATCTGAAAGGAGACCTGGAAATAAGAAACCTGTAGGGCAGGGGAGTAAGAAATGTGCAAAGTGTGGTCATGATTATCATGAGCTTTCACAGTGCCCAGCGAGAAATGCAAAATGTGGTACATGTAGAGAATTGGGCCACTATTCTCGCAGATGTCCTAGTAACCGTAGGAATGTTCGTCAGGTACACCAATACTCCTCTGGCTCTGACTCCTATAGTGATGATGGTGATCATAAGAGTGACTATTTTGTGGGTTGTGTTGGGCGAGACTATTCTGAAGGGGCTTGGTCCGAAACGTTGGAAGTAAAAATGGGTAATACCGTTAAAAAGGTTTTATTTAAATTAGATACTGCTGCTGATGTGACAATGCTACCATCTCACAAATTCCCCAATCTCTCTCTGGTGAAAAGTAAGAATTCTATTTTTAGTGCAAAGAAGCATGAAAGACTGAATATAATGGGAACCGCTGAGCTCAAATTGAGGTACAGAAAGTATGAAATCACAGAAAAGGTTTATGTTTCTGATGATATTGATGTAGCCCTGCTAAGTCGAAAAGCCTGTTTGGGACTGAATCTGGTTAAGCGTATATATGTCGTAAACCAAAAGACTGACTGGTATAAGGAATTTCCTATGTTGTTCAAAGGTTTAGGAAATGTGAAGGGTGACTACACAATTGAGCTGAAAGAGGCGGCACGACCCTATGCAATTGCCGCACCTCGAGCTGTACCACTTCCACTGCGCAATAAGGTTGAAGAGGAGCTCAGAGACATGGTAAAAAGGGGAGTTATTGAACCAGTGGATCATGCAACAGATTGGTGTGCACCAATGGTTGTTGTAAACAAGAAAGATGGCGGAATACGCATATGTGTTGACCTGTCTAGGTTGAATCAGAGTGTGAAACGGCAGTATCACCCTATACCTAGAGTAGAACTCTCTCTGGCCGAGCTTGGTAGCGCTCGTGTTTATTCAAAACTTGATGCTAATTCAGGGTTTTGGCAATTAAATTTGTCTAGCGAATGCCAGGATCTGACTACTTTCATCACACCTTGTGGGAGATTTCGTTTCAAGAAATTGCCATTTGGAATCTGTTCTGCAAGTGAACATTTCCAAAAGCGTCTCTCGTCAATTCTAGCTGCTTGCAAGAACTGCTGTATCCATATCGATGATATTTTGGTCTGGGGTAAGGATGAGGCAGAGCATGATGTTTGTGTGAGAGCTGTTTTGGAGAAGCTGAAAGAGGCTGGCATGACGCTGAACAGACAGAAAACTGAATTTAACAAAACTTCTGTTCAGTTTTTGGGATTTTCATTATCCACTGATGGTGTTAGACCTGATAAGAGCAAGGTGGAGGGGATTGTTAACATGCGGGCACCAACAAATGTCTCAGAAGTCCAACGGCTGATGGGAATGATTAACTTCCTTTCAAGATTTATTCCGGACAAGTCAGACATCATGGAACCCATCTCCAGCCTGTTGTCATCAAAAAATGACTTTATCTGGGGGCAGCCACAGGAAGATGCATTCAAGAAGATAAAAGAGAAGCTAACATCTGCACCCTGTTTGAAGCTTTATGATGTTACTAAACCGACAATGATATCCTGTGACGCATCATCTTTGGGCCTCGGTGCCGTGCTTCTGCAAGGTGAGGGAAGCGAAAAGCACCCTGTTGCTTATATCTCACGCACCCTTACATCCGCTGAAAAAGGATACGCCAATATAGAGCGCGAAGCATTAGCCCTGACTTGGGCAAGTGAGCGGCTCAGGAATTTCCTGATTGGGAAACACTTCGTCATAGAAACCGACCACAAGCCATTGGTCTCCATATTTAAGACCAAACATCTGGATGACCTTACTCCACGTTTGCAACGATTCAGGCTACGAATGATGCGCTACGACTTTGACATATTCTACACTCCAGGGAAAAACCTCCTGATAGCTGATGCATTGTCAAGGCAACCTGCTCCGCACCACAGAGAAGACATGGAACTAGGAGAAGAAGTTGATGCATACATCCATGACATTAGCCTCGTTGAGATTAATACCACAGATGAGAACATTGTTAAGATCATCCAATCCCAGTCTCAGGACCCAGTGTGCTGTCAATTGAAGGAATTACTGCGCAAGGAGTGGCCCAGCAAGACTGAACTACCCCTAGAACTCCAGGATTATTTCTCGGTCCGAGATGAGTTGTGCTTAATTGAGGGAATCCTCATGAGGGGTAGAAGGATGATTATCCCAGTTGATTTGCGCAATATCATGCTGAACAAGCTACATGAGGGGCATATGGGAATAACTAAAACAAGACGTCGTGCTCAGTGCACTATGTGGTGGCCAAACATATCAAGCGATATCGAAAAGAAAATTAAAGGATGTCCAATTTGTGTTCAGCACTCATCCAATCAACATGAGCCTCTGTTGCCTTCAACTTTACCTGATTTCCCCTGGCAAGTGATATCAATGGATTTGTTCAAATTTGATGAACATTGGTATTTAGTTGTTGTGGACCATTTTTCAAGATATCTAGAACTGGCTAGACTTCAGAGGATGAGATCAGTTGACATAATCAAGATCTGCAAGGACTTGTTCTCCCGCCATGGCATACCTGTAAAGGTCTGCACAGACAGTGGCTCCCAGTTCCAGCCAATCCAATCGTCCGAGTTTCAACGTTTTGCTCGTGAATGGGGTTTCACTACAACAACAAGTAGCCCACACTTTCATCAGGCTAATGGAGCCGCTGAAGCTGCAGTGAAGACGGCAAAATCTCTTTTGAAAAAGAACAAGGACAACTTGGAAAAAGCTCTTCTGGCCTACAGAAACACCTCTTTGGAAACTGGATTTAGTCCTGCTGAGCTTCTATATGGTCGCAAGCTCCGTGACTCTCTACCATTCACTCGTGACACCAGACCCAACTTGGAGAACCTTAAAAAGGTTGAGGGGGAGTATAGGGCAAAATACAAGAGGAACTATGATCGGCGTCATCGATGTCATGAGTTGCAACCACTTCAAATTGGCGAGTATGTGTGGATTTGCGACCTCAAGAGACATGGCCAGATAGTTGCAGTGCTGAGTGAGCCAAGATCTTACCTGGTAAGAACTGAAAGGCAGACTGTGAGAAGAAACCGATTTCATCTCATCCCAGCACCATACCTCGATGAACTTCCTCAGGCAACAGACAGAGCAACACCAGCGCCTCAAGAGGAACATCAGGAAGAGGCTATTCAGCCTACTGCACCCTCTCAAGTAGATCAGACGTCAAGAGGATCAATACCGCCTACGCCATCCCCCAAGAAGCCAGCTACCAATATTCCTACTATGGACCAGGTCAAACCAAGACATTCTGATGGCCCTGGATCTTCTATTGGGCGCACTCCCGAGCCACTACCTGGGACTAGCACTCGCTCTGGTAGACCAGTCATCCGACCTGCCCGTTATCGCCAGAATTGATTAAGATTGAAATCTTGAGGGGAGGTGTTCAGGGCGCGGCCAGCGGCATATGACCCAACTACGTGTGTGTGTGTTCTTCCATAATTCTCATGTATGGATACTTTCAGTTATAAAGTTAGTTGCACGTTGTCGTTCGGTTTGTAAATAAAAAGCAATTATTTCACTGCTCGTAAATTAGAGTCTTTCTTTATCGAACCCGTGATAAAACAGCAGAAAGTTCATCCAGAGTCAATCTGCGATGGTCACGGACCAACAATCTGCGATGGTCTGCATTCTCGACTTTTTTCACAATGTCGTCTGTCAAAATCGACCGTCTCCCACTCCTCAGATCGTCATGTACATTTGTATGGCCTTCAGCATAAACGGTGCGTACCTCATTAAAAATCTCACGTGGAGATTTTTCCTTTGCAACGAGGTAACGGATAACGGAGCGGATTTCGTACTTGGCAGCAGACTTGATCAACATGTTCAACAAGAAAAATTCTTGCGACCACAGTTTTCAACGTACTGAACTCGTTCTGGTCTTGTTTTAAAGGTTGAAGCTATACGGCAGTGTAGCCAACATAGTAAAAAAATATTTCCTATGGTGGTGATAGCCCCAGTACTTTCTGTAATATAGAGTATTATAATTATATCGAATCCACATTAATAACATCCTAGTTCTTATATTGCCATGACCAACTATCATGTTCTAACAAGTACGTCTGGAAAATGAATTCATTCTCAAACGTTCAACAAACTCGAGTACAATGTTCAATTAATTTACTATATAACAGCAGAGAAGGTGGGAATCCCTGGGTCAATCTGCATAAAGGCGCGTGCAAGGTCGGTCAGTGCGGAGGCAAGGACGAAGAATTATGTAACGAAACTGTAGGATCAGATTGAACGTCTATTCCTTTTAGATGTATTCATATCAAACAATGGAACGTAATCCTTATTGAATTACTGAGACTAATAACAGGTTGTCAGTGCAGATTGAAATCAATCTAGAAGCGAATTTTTTTAATTTATTACTACGAGGTGGAAACGAATGTAGGTTATGCTGAGTGTTATGGAGAAAGACTAATTGGATTTCGGATAAATCATCCGCTGCCGGAAGAGGCCAACCAAACCTGAGTTCGGGTCGCATTGGTATTTGATTGATTGAGGCTCAACTTCAACTTGATGAATTATGGTAGACGAATACATCGAAAGGTACATTCACTCTTATATTATGTATATTAGTTCTGATTAACTGAAATTTCCTGGGATGAAAATTAGGTACCTATCACACTAAATTTATTACACGAATAAAAGTCCAGCGCAAGCAAATTTTGTTTTGGATTATTATCTTCTATAATGAACCATTGGAATCGCCCAAGAACAAAGAATTACCACCCCTCAAAATTTGAGGGTTTAAGTTTCAAGATACGTAGATTCCAAAAATCGAATAACAGAAAAATACTCCGTCCGCCGTAAGAAGCACTAGCTCAGTTATCGTTGTGCTAAAATTACGAAATTTGGTTTACGGGTTCTAACCAACCCCACAATGATCCTTGAAACGTTTCATAACCCCAGGTCAATGGGAAGGGGTTCAAAACGAATTTTGAAAATTTATAATTGAGGGCTTTCGGGCAAAAACACGATTAGTCAAGAAATTTGAGTTTTGGATGCCATGTGGTGGCCACTGAGGTACCTGCCATCCCGAATATGCGCTTCCACCAAAAACATAACTTGTCAGCCAGCGGGGACCTCTGAAAAACTGGTGTTTCTTCAACAACAAGACAAGTCATGAGTGTTTCGGCAAGAACATGTCTAGTCAAAATAATGATGAAATGGAACGTTTTGCTTCCCGTAGTCTGCTCTTCTTTGTTATGAATCTTATCATGCGTTATCAATTCAGTTTCTGTATTTCCCATTATCCCAAGCTGTCTTTGTTGGTTCTGCTGAAGTTCTGGTGGTTATGTTTTTTGAGAAAAATGAATGAAAATGTGGCATGTTCAAAAACTTGTCTGAACTTCTCTTTATGAAGGCACCGAAACCACCATTCAAACTTCAAAAAGTTCGCATGCTTCAGATATCTTCTGAGGACAAGTCAGTCCAGCTGAAAAACTCATATTATGAAGCATGGGCCAGACATATCGTGAGACCAGCTTAAGTGAGACACACAAACCTCCTGAACCTGTCTCCACTTTACACATCACCTCCTGAGCTGAATCCAGCGAAAAATCAAGAATAAATTCGGAGTAAATCGTTCTATGACAACGTTCTGAATGATCTTACTCATAATGGTGATTCACAAGAAGAGGACTCCAACAACTTCGACATCGACAATGATGACAATATAGATGGATTGATTGACCCATAATCTTTTTTTTTTTTAATCGGCTTCTTGTTTCTTATGCATTCTTTGAGTCATTACCTATGAAATAAAACAATAAAAATAAGAAAAATCATTAATTTTGGTCAATTACCATCGTTCCATGAATGGAGCAATGTTTCACTCGTCTTCTTCTTAGTGGAATTCAAGTCAAATCAAGTCAACATAACAAGTCAAATCGTTTTTCCCCAACCCCATAAAAAATATTGCATTAAGCTCATCCTAACTTATCTGGCATTCATCATGACATCAAGTACAGAATGAAATTCAATGTCTACTATATGTGTAAACACCAGTAGGTATGTCAAGCTCCTAAATATGTGTTTCCCAAAATCAGCTTTTCGGCGCTTGGATGGTTATCGTATAACACGGTACAGTTCTGATTAACTCAAATTTCCTGGGATGTACATTAGGTACATATCACACTAAGTTTATTACACGAAAGTCCAGCGCAAGCAAAGTTGGTTTTTTAATCAAGTTTAAAACAGGCTAAAGAGTGACAAAAAAAAACTCGGGCCATAGACCTGAAGTTAGTTGGATTCCTGAGTGAAAAGCTGAGCTGCCTCAGCGGCCTTTCGCTGGGACGAGTAATCAATTGAATTGACCCCGGGGAGCCTTTGTCAGGCCGCCCACCCGTAGGAAACAACTAAAAGCCCGTTCCGCGATGTTGGATAGGTTCATCTGACTTGGACAAAACGGTTTTCTGAACAACGACCAACTCACCTCTGGAAACAATCGGATTAGCAAATGGACTGATACGAGTTGAAATTAAAACGGAAGTTTTCTGTCTCGCGCACGATCGTTCAATTCATCCCATGAACGGGTCGAATACAGACCAGGTGGGATTTTCTTGCATGATAGCACAGGATAACGTCATTTGAATTGACATCAAATGGAAATATAAATTGTCACTATTTTGCCATCCGATTTGTTAATGTAACTAAGCTGCTTTTTGTTTATCATCTTCAATAATGAACCATTAGAATCGACCAAAGAGAAAATTTAGTTTAACCCCCCTCAATTTAGAGGCAATATTCTCTCGTTGGAGTCAAACTCCACCTTGTACACTATTCAATTACTGTTAGTTCCACCAACAAATTATTATATTCAATATATTCGGTAAATTGTACTATACACCTGCTACAAGTACTATAAATTCTCCTCAACACCTACTACAATTGCTGTAAATTCCACCACCAAATTAATATATTCAATATAATGTAAATCTCCTATAACTATAGGTTCTACTATTCTATAAGCCTACTAGTCAACTACTGATAAGTCCAAACTTACAAATTATTATATTCAAGAAATGCTGTAAAAATTTCCGAAACAACAAATTATTATATCCAAACCTACCTACAAATTATTAGGTATATACACAATAACTTCTGTTAATTCTACTTTGTGAAACTGATTTTAGGCCCTGAGGATGGAGAAATAAATTCTTCGAAACGATGGCACATGAAACATCTCTTATTCGACCGTCCCTCGACATCTCCTCATCATTATTAACATAATAATTAATAAAAAGTAATAATAATTCACACTACTTACTTCATAATAATTAACGATAATTCATAGTAATTGTTATTCAATCATTTACTGATCTAGACAGAAGGGTGATCTGCACAATAATTTAATCTGCATTAAACCGTTGTGTCAAGACTGCTGTTTTCTTAGTCGTATTTTTCTGTTTTCAACTCCCCTTGAAACTTTGAAATGTTTGATGAAAATGATGATGTTGAAATTATGATGAGGCAGCGATACTGGGAATGCAGTAGGAATCGAATGCATCGTTGGAAATACAGAAAAAGAAAGAAAGAAAAAAACGAGCGAAATCGTCGCTCCCTGAATGCACGAGTAGGTATAAACAAACAATCTACATCCGCCATCTGCATTCCTATCTCGGTTAGTAAACAAATCGCGGTTTATTTCCAACGTGGCTGTTACGTACCGGCGACCTCACAATCCTGTAAAGCAAGTCAGGGATCGTACGTAGGGGAAATCAAGGTGTGACGCCGATACAGAAATGCTAACTGAAGAATTGAATAATTCAAAAGGAATTTTGAGATTGTAGTCAACAAAATAATATTTTCTTCAATTATAGGTACATCTCATGAACTTTTGTTGAAGTACCTACACCAATTACAAGTAACCTGATCTACTCGTAGGTGAACCCCAAGTAGACAAATAGATCACGCTGAGACAGTCACGTTGAACTGGCAGAAGTGAGAAAAATTATCGTCTGCCCTTTTGACCTATCGGGAGATTAATAGTATTCAGGTCAGACGGAGCGTTTTTCAAACTGACCTTGTTCCTTCGGAATAATCAAAACTTCTTATAAAATGCAGCCACACGAAGCAGATGTGGACGTCCTAATCCGTTTGAAATATAGCGAAAGACACTATGAACTAACGAACTAAAAAAAAAAACTTGGTAAGATACGTATGGGCCCTGAAACTAATGGAGGATTCGATATATCTTCTACCATTTCAATATGTTCAATCGAACAAGCGTAAGAATTGAAAGTGAAAAACGCTTGGAAGATGTCTGTTGTAAGACCAGGAGGATCGGTAGACTTGGACACCCAAGGGCAAAACCCTCTCATACAATCACTCAGCTCAGAAGGGAATGACATTTGGCTCGATTTACTCGAGGAAGGTAAACGTCCTCCCTCCAGAAATTGACTCTGCGCACACAAGAAGAATATTGATCTCATTAGCGACGGCACGAGGGAAGCCTAGTGTAACTTGGAAAAGAAATGAAGACAACTCGGTCTGAAGAGAAGAAATGGTGGTTTGGTGTGGTCGAAGAAATACCGGTTTTTATGGAGAATGTCTCAATTTTACTAGTTTTATAACAAATTTTAACATATTATTAAACATAGGTACGTTTTTACGGGCGCGACTGGGTTTGAAGGAGGTAAGATACGTAAGATTACCCCCGCCACGCCCACGTCACCCCATGTCCTCCTCGCTCCCATGCACTCCTCCCGTTCACATTCCAACAAGTGACAAATTGTGGTCAGTTCAGTTCATAAAAGTTGTTTTTAACCAGACATTTATCAGTAACCTGTAAAAAGATGAAGAAACGTTATGTCAATTATTTCAGTTACCACTCACCCCTTTTGGCAATAATACTTAAATAACTCATAATAATAGACAAATGTAAATATCATGTACATAGTCTTTGCTGTAAATGAATGGACGAAGAAGTAGCGGATGAAACTCAATGAAACAAAATCAACACATGTCAACTTCACGATTAAAAAGATATTAGCAATCCCTCTGGTACTAAATCGGAATAGGTACAATACCATATGCAAATTCAGCGAAATACCTGGGTTAAAATAGAAAGAACGCGTTAAAAAAAAGGAAGAACCATCAAGTTCAGGAAACTGTACTGGATCATGGGACGACGTTCATAACTCAATATCCATAATAAAGTGCTCCAGTACAAGAAAGTGCTAATGCCCATTTGGACCTGGCGTCCATCTGTGGGGTTGCACAGCGAAGACGAATATCAAGATTATACAAACATTTCAGAATAAGGTTCTGAGGAGCATAGTAAACGCTCCTTGGTATGTAAGGAATGATGAACTCCATAAAGACCTCAAAGTGGAGACAGTCACCGATGTCATAAAGAGGCTAGCTATGAGGTACGAGCGCAGGCTTCTCAAACATCCAAATCCAGCTGCAGTCCAGCTACTTGACAACTCTCAACCAATTCGACACCTGAAGAGAACCAAGCCCCTGGACCTTCTGTACTGGCAATGAGTGACGTGCAGTTCAAGTGCAGTAAAAGTTAATGAGCTCTCACTGCAAAAAGTGTTAAAATTTGTGACCTAAATACTAGGTTTATTTATTTAACCTGATTTATCATTGTAGCTAATGGTTATATTATCTGAATAAACGCATGACAAAAAAATGTACATAGTGCTACACAATTCGATATAAATATACATTTGTCCGGATAACGGGTTTCATGATTCCTTGGTTTGAACCTTGATCTAAACCCCAAGCAGTTACTGTAATAATACAATACATAATACGATTAATGCAATCACCAGCGGTGATATTCTCGCAGGAGGCAACTGTTTGTCTCACGTTTCTTCATCTTCAAAGATTAAGAAAACATCAATTTATTGATTTTTCAACGCTGAACACGATAGTGAAGTCAGAATGGCGATATCTCATACCGACTTTATCGTACCCTTCATTCACACTTAGTCCCTAAATTGTAGAGTGCTCATTTATATTGTCTTTCTAGTTTTTAAAGTTAGTTAGGTTATTTTGTGTATTGGGGAATTTGGCGTATCCTGTTCGGTCTGAGCTTGGCTGTAATGTTTGAGGTGACCAAACGGTAAATTCGTGCTTTCACACTGAATAGTGGAGTCGGTCTGGGGAATAATTAAAAGTAATCGTAGGAGGTGAATCTCTTGTGAAAACGCCTTTGGCATCGACCGTAAACCCGATGTTTGGACATTAGAGCCTAATCTGATGGGATGGAGAAATTGCCCGTTATGTGTTTACCCTCGCTCACCTACAAACATTGTGCGTTGTTATTACCGCCGGTTCTGGTGGCGCCAGACAGTCTACGCCGAGAAAATTGATTGTTGTTATCTGACGGGGGTGAAGTTCTCCCGTCAATTTCTCGCGACAGAAGGTCGAAAAGAAGCACGCGAACTCAATTCACTCAAAACCCTACAGGCCATTGTCAGGGTTGCAGACCCTCGTCCTCATTAACCATCCGGAGTCATTACCTTCACCAACCGACATCACAAAACCCTTTTTAGCGAATTTTCGAAGAAAAGGAAGCTATTGCTCTCTGTCCAAGCTTTGAAAACTCGAATTTCCGAAAAAGTTTCATACCAAAATCCGTTTCAGACTGCCGAAAGACACTAAAATTCATATGTGTATTTATTAATGTATGTGTCATTCCAGACGATAACTGTCTAAAGCATTTAGATGCAAAAAAAATCAGACCTGGCTATTGAAAGGCTAAGTTCGTAAATGGGCAGTATCGGGCAACTCTAGGGTGGTTTTGGGGAGTTTAAGGGGAAAATTTACCCATAAATTCCCAAAATTCAAATAGTCTGACGAGTAACGCATCATTTTAAAGGTTATTTCACGCTGAACACGATAGTGAAGCCAGAATAGCGATATCTCATTCCGTTTTCAGGTTAGAGCAGATGAACCACGAAGAACATCTCAAGTAACAACCACATTTCTTCATCTTCAAAGTGCTTCCGTTTGAGGCTGAAAGGTCAACTTCGTAGATGGGCAGTATCGGGCAACTCTAAGGGGGGTTTGGGGGGGGAATAAATACCCATAAATTCCTAAAACGAAAGTGTGACTAGTGACAACTCATTTTAAAGGTTTTTGTACGCTGAACACGATTGAATTCGATCTCAAGCTGGAGCACCTCGAAGATGAAGAAACTTGGTTGTTAACGGTCCATCTGCTCTAATCTGAAAACGGAATGAAATCTCGCAATCCTGACTTCACCATCGTGTTCAGCGTAAAAAATCTTTAAAATGAGGATTCACGGACTGTTTCATTTTTTGAATGCATGGGTAATTTTTTTACTCGAGTACTGTACGAAAAAACTCCACTTCAAAAAACTCACTCATACGATCATGCTGCATGACTGGAACTTTTCGATTTCATTACGCTGCTCAACAGCACGATGTCATGAAAGTATTGATAAATAGGCAGTTCCTATATTTGAGATGGATGGCTTTGTGAAGGAAGAAAACTGATTTCCCAGGAGGGTCAAGATGATGAAAACGCCGAGATATTTCCTCAAGAAAAAAAACCTTGTTTGATCGAGAGAGGGCTATGAGAGTGGAATAATAACGGAACAGACGAGGAAAACTCCCTTCAAACCATCGAGTGTTGGAGAAAAGAATTCATCATCGAAACGACTTTGGCCAAGATCTACAGACTCGCCAAGAACGGATTTCATGTTGACATGAATGATAGTTCATTGATTTAGTGACAAAGTCTTTCTCACTCCCCATTGATTTCCCCAGAAACCGGATCACTCCTCCTATTGTCAACGTTCTATACTGTGTTGTCACTCCTCCTATAGTCATTACAAGGAATATACTAACCATTCAGGATTGTAGGAGGTTTGTTGTAAAGAAAACGGGGGAGAATTCTTTCCGAGCTTTCGGCTTTAATAAGCCATCTTCAGGGCTGTAATATAGGTATGTTTTTTTGAAGCATTCAGTTTTGCTTCATAATTCTTCTTTCCAAATTTCCCTTCTACCTAATATCTTCCTTTAAATCCACTTTCGGTAATATCAATACGAAGCACAAACTAAGGAAATTAAGTGAATGTAACATTTCAATTTCAACTCATTCAAGGGCAAATTGTAGGAAACTATATCCATATGTAACATCAATGACACACCCCCAAAACTGGAAAAAAATCAAATTTCAGAGTATTCCGAGTATTTTTCGACGCTGAATCCGAATCTGAGGTCCAAAAAAGTCATACACCCCCAAATTTATCCGCTAGTGGAGTTTTACGGGGGGGGGGGGGGGGGGCAATTACCCATCAATTCTAAAAATGAAACAGTCTGACAAGTGACACCTCATTTTAAAGGTTATTTTACGCTGAACACAATGGTAAAGTCAGGATTGCGAAGATGAAGAAACGTGGTTGTTGCTGGTGATAATGGTTGTAATTTAAAGGTTTGATTTATTTTTACCCTCTCGTCACGGTCCTTCTCTGTGTAGCTGCTTTGCTCTTGGGTAAGGTAACGCCCTTATTGTTTTGGATTTTCAGAGTAACATGTCTGTCACAGCAATCCAAAGGCTAAGTTCGTAGATGGGGAGCATCGGACCACTCTAAGGGAGGGTTTTGGGGAGTTTTAGGGGGAATAAATACCCCTAAATTCTGAAAATGAAACTGTGTGACATGTGACACCTCATTTTAAGGTTTCTTTACGCTGAACACGATGGTGAAATGAAGATGAAGAAATGTGGTTGTTACTTGAGATGTTCTTCGTGGTTCATCTGCTCTAATCTGATAACGGTATGAGATATCGCAATTCTGACTTCGCCATCGTGTTTAGCGTTGGAATATCTATAAACTGAGGAGTCAAATTTGTTATAAAACCAGTAAAATAGAGACGTTTGACATAAACCAGTTATTTCTTCGAAACTTCACTCTTATAACCATGCTGCATGATGGTGGATTCTTGGAGTTTATGGGTAATCCCCCCCCCCCCCCTAAAACTCCCCTAGCGAGTAAATTTGGGGATGTACGACTTTTTTGGATCTCAGATTTGGACAGAGTCGAAATACACATTCATTTTACTATAACATTGTAAAATGAACCTATATTATATTATTCAGGAGGACCACTGAAAATAACAGGTGTGGAAGAGCTAAAGAAGTGAGTAGACAGGAGGTAAACAAGGAGTAGGCACTAACGGTAACGTCTGAACTTCTGACCACCAAGGTTCAAAATCGGGAAATGGCACCTGTTTCGTGGGAACACACCCGCAGTAGGTAATTGGTCGAATTGAATGGTATTACGTTTAGAATAAGTAACTGTCGAATATCACAGGAGTGGCGGAATTCTCAGGTCAAATAGTTGTCATGAAAACAACTTTGGGATGTCCCAATGAAATACGCCCTTTTCAGAGGTGTAGGGAGTGCTCGTAGACGAGCGATTCGAAACGCCAGTTCGACACTGAACCGCGAGATTCTAATTCAATTTCAAGGTATTATTCGAAATCAACTAAAAATAGGCCTAAGCAAAAAATAGAATGAAATAAAAACTGGACCTAAGGTTCTCTGTTCGTTTGACAACTCTACCATAACCTGATCGCTGAGGACGCAAACGACAAAAACCCACTGATAACTCAAGATATTCCAGCATATTATAGTCCGAGCTATTGAAATGAATACACTACAAAGTGAGGACTTGTTCATGATGATCAGTGGTTGTTTCAAGCCGTTCAACTTACTTTATTGATAATGAATGATGAAGAATGCCCGGTACTCTGTCACTGTTTCACTCGACATCACACTTTTCCACCAAGTAAGTCAAAATTGTCACTCCGGTAAACCGGTATCGATTCAACGTTTGAGCAGCGGTTTTCGCCGACGTGAAAAACAAGGAAATTGACTGAATGAAACAAGTCAAACTGATAAAACGACGCACACTTCACAGGTACTCAAGACCCGAAGCCGTTTTCCTACCCCGACTCACAGAAAACCCTACTATACTACGTCCTACCCCGACTGGTCCACTGATTCCGATTTTCGGCTGTTCCAAGAGGTGGTCCCTTCTGTCACAGCTACTTGTAGCAGTAGCAGATGAAAACAGTAACTGTTGATTGCACTAGGCCGCCTACTTCATTAGGTAGGTACATCACCGTGAACATTGGCCCTCGATGAACTGAAAATATGTGGACAAACTCTAAATTGAGAACTATTGAGGGCTAATACGGTAAACTGATGACGATTGAGAATATTTGGTTTTGGTATTTATTTACCTGTCACGTTCACCCACTATTATAATCCCCATTAAATTATCAAATTTTGATAGAGTAAACGGTTTTTGGAACAATTTATACTCATTCTGAATGGTGCCACATATTTCTAATGACACTTGAACATTACATTGACTTTCATTAGATATCGCTAGAGTAGTAGACAAATATTTAGGTACCTACTTGATCATATCTTTGCTTCAAAATGCAATGGTCATCAGGAGTGCTTGGTTCCATAGAATAGGCCTATTCAGCTTAAAGTGTAGGTACATCCTAAGGATGCTACATGCCAAATTACGGCTTCATAGAGTAAATAGCATAGAAATTAGCTTTAGTAGCCACTCAGCTGATCCTGGGCCTATTCTGCCCACAGTGTAAGTCCTAAGGAGGCTACATACCAAATTACAGCATCCTAGAGTGAAAAGCATAAAAATTAGCTTTAGGAGCCACTCAGCTGATTCTGAGCCTATTCTGCCCGCAGTGTAAGTCCTAAGGAGGCTACATACCAAATTACAGCTTCTTAGAGCGAATAACATAAAAATTAGCTTTAGGAGCCACTCAGCTGATCCTGGGCCTATTCTGCCCACAGTGTAAGTCCTAAGGAGGCTACATACCAAATTACAGCTTCTTAGAGTGAATAGTATAAAAATTAGCTTTAGGAGCCATTCAGCTGATCCTTGGCCTATTCTGCCCACAGTGTATGTCCTAAGTAGGCTACGTAGCTAAAGAGCAAATCCTCCGTGGGCTTTCGGATCTCAGGTAGGTACAGTCTTTCAGCAGAAGCAGCCCTCTTCTCAGCTTGAGGACCCATCGCACCATCCATGTCACTCGTCCAACTTTGCGAGACAGCCTCCAACAACGATTCCAGCTGCTCTCAGCTGCTCTACTCACTCAGCAATTCCAGATTCCCATTGAAAGCCCCCGTCTCTGTGGTAAATATCTAACTGCCTGAAACCGCGATATTTCGGACCTGACGACTTCCCAGGAAAATATACCGGGATATCTCTCCTAAGGCATCTTCAAGGCCCTAATCACATATTGGCAGGCAATAGACAATGTGTAAGCAAAGATCAACTGGGCACCAGTTTCCAAATGCGTGAAGTAATTGGGAGTATTTCTCGGCAAGATCAGCTTGATGAAGTACCTCAGTACTTGTTCAAGAGAACTCGACTGGATGTATCCCGTGACCTGAGCCCCATAACAAAGGACTGCCCTTGGTTTACTTAGTTGGTTTCCTGTAACCCGGGGAGGTTAGGCAATTACGCCCACCCAGAGGGTTATCCTGGTCTGCTTTCAAAGATCACATACCCCCTAAACGGTGGAATCCAAAACACGGGAACCTAGAAGCCACAGAAAACCCTACTATACTACTAGAAGCTCCCAGCAAACCATAGCACTCCCACCTTCAAACAGCTCCTGGTATGCCAACTATCAGCCCCCATCCAGCAGTGTACTCCTCCAGTCCAAAAATATTTCTACGCAGATCATGAGGGGATTCTGTCAGGATTACATTGAATAGCATCGAAATTAGCTTTAAGACCAACTCAGCTGATCCTGGGCCTTTTCTGCTTCAAGTGTAGGTAAGTCCTGTAATAACTAGGTCTACGAAGACATCCAATAAGAAATGATAAAAGTATATTTTCATTAAATGACAAAATTTTCTTAATTTCCTTAATAAATCTTCTTAATAAATCCGTGTGAGTTGTTAGACATTTCCATTCGTCCTGTAACTGACTTGATTTGTTTGGAGCTGCTACTTGTCGCAGTTCCTTCGAAGCAGTCGCCAGAGAACGGCACGCCCGACTTGGTGGGGCGGAGGAGTGCACCCTGCGCACTAGATCAGTGCGCACCCCATCAATGAAATCTCCCCTCTCACACCTCCTGCAGGGGTGCCAACCTTCCGTCATTTCATAATCCTGAGTTGAGGATTATCTCTTGGATTTCCAACTATAAAAACGAATTTGGCTTCGATATTCCGGTAAAATCAATTCGGCCTTTAATTTCACGCTCCCTTCTCGAAGTACAAGTCCCACTCGTGAGAGTTGGTAACAGCACCCAACAAGTCATTTTGAATGAAGGTAAATAAAGTCCTTGTAAAACGACAATTTGAATGTGATACCTCTGTTACATTTCATTACATTCACGATACTGACTAGGTGCTACAGAAGAAAACGAAACACCCGAAAGGAATCAATTTACGAACCGGCTAATTTACCTTCCGACATTTCATGACGTCACAGAATCCTTTGCTCAACCTGATAACGCGATAACGCTCTTATCTAAGTTAACTTGACTACAAACTTACCTCATAAAATCCAATTTATTGTGAATTTCAGATGTTGCATCTTTCCTTTTTCATGAATATTACGTTATAGGTAGTAGGTACCTATTTGTATCAAGGGTTTTCAATATGAAATTTGTGATTGTTCAAGTGAATACTTTGTGACTTTGAAACAGCTTTTGTAGTTAATCAACCGACGAGTCACAATGCTCGATATGGAAGACGATTACTTCTTGGAGGAGGACAAATTGTAAGTTTCTTTTTCTTATTTACATTCGGTTTAATCGAAGTTACTTTGAAATTGTGGGATCAACGTAGTCGTTTGTTCCTAATCATATTTATATCGATGGGTTTTGTACCTCATGTGTTGATATCTGCCACCGTGAAGTTGAGTTGTACTTAAGTATTTATGTACGTATATACATGCGTATATACCTACTGAAAACTACATTTCATGAATGTTGATGTACGTATGATAGGAAGTTACATCCTTGGGCTATTGGTTTTTTTGTAATCCATGATATCACCCAGTAACACAGGGTTGGCAGCGACCGGGTATTATGCATGATACTTCATAACTATTCAATCATTTAGTTCATTCGTTTATTGAGTTTATCTGCACAAAAAACATGATAAACCGTTGTGTCAGAATTTGCAGTTTTCAGTTTCGTCCTGTATTTAAAAAATGAAGCGTTTTTTTTCTACAAACCCATTGTATACAAAAGTAAAGTACCTAGACAAAACCTTCCTTTGAAAATCCTTAGGAACTCTCTATTTCCTAGCCTTTTCACATTTTTTGGGCCCAATAAAAATATGAAAATTTCGGGAAATAATAGTAGAAGCGCCAGTTACAGACAGCGTACCCATTTTATCTTTATTGTAGGAATGTTTTGCGATTTAAAAACAAGTTTTATACCGCATTTAAACGGTAAAATGCTATTTTTACCGGTATTCTCACGGTATTTTTGTGTTCAATCAAACCTCTTCGACATGTTCTTGTACGTACCTGTCACTGATCCCCAACCCTGTATGTAATTGGCAATTTCAGGTTGTCTGTCACTGGACGAAAAAAGGCCTTGAAAAATTAGAATTGATATTATAAGAAAGCTGATTTTTGGAAATTTAAGATTCAGGCAACCTAGAAGAGATGCTAAAGGACTTTGGGAAAAGTTTCCAACTACTAATAATAGGGCATCAACTTGAAAAAACTAGAAAACCTCCTTACATATTGTGTACTGGTCCCTTCACCCTAAACGATTTTCACTTTTATGTGGCTAAAGTATTTGAAATTAATATTTTTAGACCGGGAAATGTGCATGAATTTTTCAACCAGTCTTTCCTGCGAACCCTACAACAACATGATAGACATCCTGTGAAATTTTGTATCCAGTACCTACAAACCCGCAGTCGTCCTTAACAAAGTATTTTTAAACCCTTTGACAAAAGGTTTGTTCTTTTCAAGGGACATCTGGGATTGGATGACGAATACGTAGATATCGTGGTCAGTTTTAGCTCAATTCAAGGACTCCCAATCGCATTTTTCGCAAGAAAATATGTGCGAAACCATTCAACGTTTTCGACGTTTCATGATTATAAAAATCCGTCTGAACGTAAAATAATGTACTGTATCAAGTCGAATCAAATTCACATTAATCTTGTACCAATAGTGTTGTATAAAATTGTGGAGCTACTTGCACAAATTCAATTCTATTTGTAAATTTCCACTGAATATTGATTTTGTTCTCATTTGAATCCAATCGACAGTTGCAATTACTAGTGACCCGCTTGCTATTTGAGTTGTTCGAAGGTGTGTTATATACGGTCAACCTCAACAAATATTTTTTTAAATAGTGTTTTGTTTTATTTTGTAATTATTTTATTGATTCACGATTTTGTAGACCTGAACGAATAGTTTTCTGAATGGAACGCGAAACAGTTGAAGTGGTTGACTGTGTGGAAGATTCTCCTAACTGCTTAGCAAAAATGTATTTCGCGGAAGACACTATGTACGTACGATTTTTATTATGGGATACGGTGAAGGGACATTTCATAGTTATAACACATTTTGGGACTGAGTTTCCAAAATCCTTGAAGGTCTTTTATTTTGTTTGACTTTTAATTTTGTTTCATGGGAGTGGAATGTCACGTTTTTCAGCAAATTGCACACTTAGCACTTAGTGGGTACCCTGGATGAGGCGATGTTGATATTTTTCATTTGCTTAAGGTGAATAATTACAATTAGTGCATGATCCTTCTTGCTGAATATGTGTGTCTGTTAGGATGTACTTTCATCCTCAGAAACTGAGATTATCCATTAGAGTTCGAACATCGAATTTTTGAAGTTGTACAGGAGATTTTATGCATGTATCTAGAGTAAATATACATCGATATAAACCGTTAGCTGCCACTGGGTTGGAGTGAGTTTACTTGGGATTTCCTTGTCCCTGACGTTTCGTTTCAATTTACGTATCATTCTTCTTTAAGCAGTATTTATCTGTTTATTTTCTTGACTATCAATGCCTTACAGGAGCGGGCATGACACTATTGATGATGATCTCTTGATCAAAGAAACTCCTGACGAATTGGATGTGTCCGTTGTGAGGGGAGTTGTGTGAGTTAACGCGGAAATTCTCACTATTCTATTGAACTTTGAGTAGTTTTGTCGAATGGGCTAGTAAAAGTTTGTTCGAACTATCCTCAATACGTTTTTGAACATTTCCCGTATTTATAATTGGCGCGAAAGTAGACAAAGTTGAGGCTTCAATAAGTATGCAGGTATGATATTCCTAGGTTGTGAACTTATTATAGAGAAGCAACTTATACTACATGTAGGTGTATGGAGTGCAGGGTTTTGAGGTACAAACTGCACAATGTCCCTACTTATTTGAATCATAGTGTTTAGATGTAGTGATTATTATGACAATCTCATTTCAACTTTTGGGAAAACCTTATCACCATTCTATTGTGTAGCCATCATAACAAACTTTCCCGCTGCGTTCATTTTCTTATCAAACTTCCTTTCATTGTCTGTCGCTCTGAATTAAAGCGGTTTTTGATTAGGCTCCCACCTACTGTTGGACTACCCTCAATGAAAAACGAGTTTTAGGCCCCTTTCATACGGGGTGCTTGTCTCTCGTTCTTGAGAGAGAGGAAGGCTCTCAGCACCAAAAGGCATTGAGCCCAATGGAGCTTTCAGACTGGAGCCAAGAGCTTAATGGAGCTTTCAGACTAAAGCCGAGAGCCCAATGGAGCTATTAGACAAAAGCCAAGAGCTCAATGGTGCTTTCAGACTAGAGCTGTGAGCCCAATGGAGCTTTCAGACTAGAACCAAGAGCCCACATCCCATCCTTGAAATACAAAAGGAAGTAGGAGTGAACGGCTCTACCTCTCGTCGCCAGTTGACGCATGATCATGGCAGATTACGATGTGGAGACATTAATCAATATGTTTGTGCTGAATATTATTCTTCAAGCAAAAGATATTCGAAAATAATTGGAGAACATTTTTTGCAAATGGGCAGTAGTTAGGAGTCATATATGCTCCCTGTATGGGAGCGAGAGACGTGAAGCAAGCTTGTCGCTAACAGGTCGATTTGGGCTACCCTACAGATTGAAAATCCGTTTTTTACAGAATTTTTCGAAAAATGGATATGACCCATCTGAAAGTAAGCTCCTCAAATATTTTCGTACGCACAATGACATTGGAATAAATATAATTGGCGGATACATCCGTCTTAAACCAGTTTCACTGTCGCTTAACATTCTTAATCACTAATGTACGGTTCTGTGCATTATTTGTTATGACTGCTTGACTGCAGTTGATATTTTTTTCCAGATCGACACAATTTTGGGCAGGATTTAGTAACTTTTGTCGTTTCCTCTACTAGGCTATTTCTACTCCCACTAACCATGTAAATTCTTGCTATGTACAGGGTTACGTGTATTACTTGTATGTAATATTAATATATATATTTGGGAAGTATAAAACGAATGCCTCTGATGTCACCCACAGTTATAGATCCCTACTGCGGCTTGTAGGATTGCAAGCACTCGTTCAATAGTAGAATGTATCAGTTTGTAGATTGCTTCCGTGTTGAGAACTCCTGACCCAGTTGAAGTGGAATTTGAGAGTGAATCCTTTTCCGTTGTAATTACTGCGGAGTTATTTGAAAAATTAAAAAAAAGGAACTCAATCAATCAATTTCACGATTCAATCATTCTGCTGTAAAGCGGTCGAGAGAGGACGACTGACGACTCACAACTGCCGGGACACAACTTCGTTTCCGAGGGACCACCTTCTGACCTGTAAGTTGAAACCATTTTCTCTCAATATTTTAACATTTTAGTTTTATTTGTATTTCAATCATTCCGGTCTATGGCTATTAAGGATACGAGGGGGGTGGTGAAGCAGTAGGGAAATTCAAGGTTTGGTACGCGGATTGCTGTGTTAAGTTCTAATATTATAAATACACAATGAAAACGTTTGGCTAGTATCCGTCTCAACATCAAATTAGGATAAAGTTGAACAATGTTTTTTCAGTAATTAAAAATATTAGTTTTCAAAGGAGTTTATTTGTAAGGCACTCATACTCATGTTCGGGCTTTTTCGAAGTTTTGTGTATGAAAAAAATCGATCCAGTAGTCATTATAATACACTGGGGAATCTTTGCAATGTGAATTATAATGCAATGGGGAATCTTTGTCAATTTTCGATACCAAATATCATCCTCCTGTTGTATAGTATGGCCATAGAGTAACGTATATTGCTTGCGATATATCCATTTGAAAAAAATCAACTTGAGGAGAAAACTTCAAAACCGACGAGCGCAGATTGAATGACGCCGCGAAAACGGAGGTGACCTTTTGACGTCACAAACAGGACGAAACCCCCGGTTGGGGCGCTGACATCGCTGGGCTTCTGAGGAGGGGGGGGGGGGGGTCTAAGTGGGCTATTTTTCAAACTCCATACTTCTCTAGATTCCCTACATTTTCAGGAAGACTTGTCTGGCAGCTGACCATCATTTTCGATATTCTCATAGCTTGTACTTTCGAAAAATTGATGCAAATTCCCCATTGAAGTGTATTTCACGCTACGGTAGCCCATGGGGCCTATGGACGATAATTTTACCAACCGACACCTACATGCTTACCTTGGTTGGCCTTTCTTTTCAGAGGGGTGCTGGCGGAAAACGAATTCCTCCTTGGGCCTCAAAATTTGTACACCTTTCAAGACAGCCTGTGAGTAGCCATTTAAGTACAATTTGTACCTCCTTCTCCAACATTTTAATCTTCACCCTTCAGCCAACGTTTTTAAGTATGATTTAGCTTTCCAGCCGCTTTGATATTCTCTCTTCCTCCTCCCCCCTTCCCCCGGATTGATTTGAAATTTGATTTTGTTGCAGGAGCCCAATCTAGTTGCACCAATAGTTTTTGAACCCTTAGTTCCGAGGCTGCCCCCTACACCGCAAAGTGTAGTTTGACCGTTCGTACACAATTACAACTTGGCGAGCCAATGTACACTTGCTTTGAGCTTCTTAATTAGTCTTTTAGCATGTCAAATTCATTTTGAGATGATCGAGTACTTTCCATAGGAACATTTTGTTACGTTCCACCACAAAATATGTTATGTAGAACTAATATTGAGGTAATATGGATTTCCTGTATGTTTCAATAAAGGCTTGAATCCCTGAATTTTTTCAATTTATTACAGCAGCTCACAACTTTAACATTCTCAATTCTTAATTTATATAAAACGAAATACCAACAGGTAGGTGGGGAATCCGCGTTCACAGGAGGTTCATCCATTAATTGAATAAATCTAAAAAATAAGTTCTGAAATGTAGTAACTAAAAAAATTAGTTGGGAGTGGTCTCAGCCCTCTTGACCATTTGTATGGGACTGTAATCAGCCTGTAGCAGATTTCCCATCTCGTGTAGGGGAATTTTTGCTTTGAATCATCGAACTGCGGTGTATAAAAGTGTTTTTATTCAAATGTGTGCGGTGCTCATTTTACTAATGTAACCGAAATATGACAATATAACGAGGATCCTTAGTTATTCCGTTTGGCCTAACCAAACCGATTCCAACCCATGAAATTCAGCATGATGTCTTGCTGAATTGCTCATGCACGCATAATTTTTGCTTAATTAAAACCATAAATTATCTAATGTAATTGTTCGTTTGCGCAAGATACTAACCGTGGTTTTATAGGGGCATGACCGTTACGTCTGGAGTGGTCAACATAAAGAAGGACCAGTCTAACCTCATTGGGATCAGCATTGGGGGAGGAGCTCCTCTTTGCCCTTGCCTGTACATCGTTCAGGTACTAACTATGCATGACGAATGGTATCACTAACACTATTGCCTCAATTTGTTCTTCGTGAACGTGGTATTTCGCTCGAAAGGGAACTGAGCTCTTTTCAAGCGGTGGTAGGCAATTTCAGTAATCATGTTGGTATGAAACCTTGTGCACTAATATGCGACAAGTCCTGTGTTTGCATCTGAGATGTAGCTGATTTCCTGAGAGGTCAAATCTTAGTGGTTACTGCAGTTGCCTATGAACCCAGAAAGATATGTGAAGTATTGGAAAATGTTGAATGATCAGAGATGGCCTATGACAAATCAATATATTACTAATTCTTCCAGGATGAGGTTATTTGTTATGTAGTTGTATTTAGAAGACCTAACTAGTGAGTTTTTTTACTACAAAAGTTTCAAAAGGTTTCATGGTTCAGGGAGCATTGTGTATAGAATGGCCCAAACTGGCTTACTATGAAGCTATGGCTGGGTAATGGTTGATGGCACTTGAGCCAAATGGGAAGTAGAAGAATGTTGGCCTGGGAGTCGACAAAAATTAATATTTACTTCAACTTGCGCTGCGATGAAATTGAAGGCGGTTGTTTCCACTGGTTCACTAATGTTGGATAACCCAGAAAATGCTCCTGCTCTCCATGTTTTGTCTTGAGGCTTTTTCTGCTATTTGGCTCTGTTATTATTGTTATTCAGGTATTCGATAACACTCCTGCTTCGAGAGAGGGAACGTTGCAGAGTGGAGATGAGCTCGTCGGCGTCAACGGCCAGTCCGTTAAAGGGAAAACCAAGGTCGAGGTGGCCAAGATGATCCAAGCATGTAAAGTACGTTTCCGTCTTAATCCATGTATTGATCATATATTAGAGTTTTTTTTTTTAATATTTAGGAACGCGGTAGAACCCAAAAGTTGAGAAGAACGAATGGTACCAAGTGTACGTTAACAAGTCGTCACAAACGCCAAAAGATGTATAGACAAATGCGTTAATGAATTACCTAAGTTATCCGCTAAACTCCGACTCAGTTCGATGATTAGTTTATTTACTTTTGTTTTAAATTAATTTATTTACTTGTTAATTTTATATAGGTATCTATTTATTTCAATGTTTTTGACAATCATGGCATGTACTTTTTATTTCATTTGACGAGGTGGCTCATGCCACTGATATTGGGGGACAACGTGAGCAACCTCCTCGCGGTGTCCTCCGGGTAACGCTAAGAGCTCACATAACACTGCTGTTAAATGTATACTAACGTAGAGTAATGTAGGGTATGCTGGGTGCCGAACGTGAAATTCGTTTTTGGCCAGAGCGGGTGCCCACAACACAGGGTGGTTAGTACATCTCTGGTTATGAAAGTGGATATCATAACTTTTCCCGGTCGATGTAGAATATTGGCGTGGTGATATTACACAGAGTGTTTTTTGGGGGGATATCACATATTTTTGTTGTTGACGTTGACAAGACCTGTAGAGGCAATATGCACGAATAAGGGCAATTTATTAAATTAATAAATCAAGCTAATTTAGAGGTTTTGGGGTGAGGGCCTGTCTCAGCAAACTCAGATATGGAGAACGTTATCCTTAGTTCACATTCCAAGGATTGCATACGTGCTTTACTGGGAACATCAGTCAGTACTGGATAGTCCTAAACAATTTATTGTTTTGGGGAGTATCAAAAGCTGGTCAGTCATGAATGTTTATTCAGGTAGTACCAGATGGGTACCAACCTAATATCAGGTCTTGAGAATTTAGGCCTGTGAAAGGTAGAAAACGGTGCTTTTTATCACAACCTTTTCTGAGCATACGGATGCATTCGTATTCATATGCCTACTGTTGAGCTATCATAATTACCGTTAAAATCACTTAATACCTTTTCCATGTGTAGGAGGTTCAGTGAGAAGAAACAAGGAACGTTGTCTTCGAGCTTTCGGCTTTATTAAGCCATCTTCAGGGGTTGGTAGATATTTTCTCCTCGTCCGAGGAGATCTACCAACCCTTGAAGATGGCTTAATAAAGCCGAAAGCTCGGAGACAACGTTCCTTCTTTCTTCTCACTGAACCTCCGACAACCCTCCAATTTAAAACGGTCAATAAGCCAAGGAGAAAATGTACAAGACGTTAAAAATTGTTTACCATGTGTTATTCCATTTTTTAGGAAGAGGTGAATATAAAATACAACAAACTCCACGCGGACCCTGCTCAAGGGAAATCTTTGGATATCGTCCTGAAGAAAGTCAAGCACCGCCTCGTCGAAAACATGAGCACTTCCACGGCTGACGCCTTGGGCCTATCGAGAGCCATCCTCTGCAATGACACCCTCGTGAAGAAGCTCCAGGAATTGGACTCGACTGAAGCGATGTACAGGGGGCTTGTGGATCACTCGAAGAGAGTCATGAAAGCGTTTTACGGCCTTCTTCAGGTTTATAAAGGTTATTTTTATTTTTGAATTATCGCGTCAACATTTACCAGAACCGCCTCGTAGAAACCAATTTGATACTGATCATTCGTGGGATTTTTCTCCCAGCGTTTGGCGATGCGTTCGCTGGGATAGGAGTGAGGGAGCCACAGCCTCGAGCTAGCGAAGCATTCAGATCGTTTGGGGACTATCATCGCCTTATGGAGAAAAACGGTGTTCAAACATTGAAGTCAATAAAACCTGTAAGTGGTCAAAACCAGTTCAGTGGTCAATATTCTCGTATGACCTGTAAGTGGTCAAAACCAGTTCAGTGGTCAATATGCTCTTATGACAATTTTTTGTTGGGAAAACAAACGTAATCCTCCTTCAAACCCAATCGTAATATGATTTTATCACATGAAAATGCTTGTTATAGATCTTATCAGACTTGGGAACATACCTGAACAAAGCGATACCCGACACTAAATTGACAATAAGGAAATACGCCGATGCCAAATTTGAATATCTTTCGTATTGTTTGAAAGTGAAAGAGATGGACGATGAAGAGTATTCGTACGCGGCGCTGCAAGAGCCCTTATACCGCGTTGAGACGGGGAATTATGAGTACAGGTAAGAATAGTATAATTGTTTAATTATGACATGTTACTTAAAACTATGTAAATTCTTCACACAACGGTTTGTTGTATTTTTTGTGCAGATCACCCTCATGAATAGATCTCTAAATGATTGAACAATAATTACTAGTAATTATTAATGATTAACTCGATATCTGAAAACCACTTGCTGTTTGAATCAGCTGAGCCAGTTTGAAAATTGAGACGACAGACTGCCGCATGATTCGCCCTCATGTTGACGACAACTTTGAGAACGGCTGCTCGTACAAAGCTCCGGATGGTCTTGAAAAATTATAAAAATTAAATTCTATTCTAATGCGAACTAGAAACTATACGGTTTCATTTGAATCTTTCAAGATATGAATTTTTCAAAATTGCAAAATTCGTTTTGAACCCGTTCCCATTGACCCAGGGTTATGAAAAGTTAGGAGGATCATTGTGGGGTTAGTCCGAACCTGTAAACCAAATTTCGTAATTTTAGCACAACGCTTACTTTTTGTAATTCGATTTTCTGAATCTACGAATCTTGAAACATAAACCAGCAAATTTGAGGGGGTAATTTTTTTCTTGGACGATTCCAATGGTTCATTATCGAAGATGATGAACCAAAATGGAAAAGTGAAGTCCAGAAAGATTGGTTATTGTGCACGTGTACTGGGACGAATACCTGTAGATGATGTTGATTTGTGTTTGAACGATCTTGTTCCAGGTTGATTTTGAGGTGTAGACAAGACGCCCGGGCGAGGTTTGCACGGCTCCGTTCAGATGTTCTTGTTAAACTTGAACTTTTAGATTCAAAACACGTTGAAGATGTAGTTCGTCAACTTCACAGGTAAGTTTTCCGTCAAATTGTTTGTTAGTGAGTCACTCAACAAGTCGAACGGTATACAACGATACTTTGTTTCGTTTTAGGTTTGCGTCGCAGTTTGCCAAATTCTACGAAGAGGCGAAAGAAACTTTGGCTCAGAACACTCTCTTTCCTATTGAGATGGATTTAGCTAGATCAGCATTCCAGTACAACAGCACTAGTCAACCAATTCAGGTTGGTACCCCCATTCTAGACAGGCGATTGTTCGTTTTTCATGTACCTTTTTCCAGGTTGCTGTTCATTCA
Organism: Stenodema calcarata; assembly: GCA_963920205.1. NCBI lineage: Eukaryota > Metazoa > Arthropoda > Insecta > Hemiptera > Miridae > Stenodema > Stenodema calcarata. The sequence goes on from OY986060.1 coordinate 21,069,059, forward strand.
ATGTCGTTCAATTTATTACAGCATGTACTATTGGTTGTCCTCTTCAAACTAATCGGATAGTTTTTTAATAGGACTATTGAAAACATTTTCTACATGCCATAAAAAAATTGTCGTTTTTAACCTCGATTTTTTGTCATTCAGAAATTCGTGGCAACCAAGCTAAGCCAGATTTCATGGATCTATCCGATTTGTCTGAAGTCCTTTTGTAAATCTATAAGACAAAATTTGGATCATGTTGCTATGATGAACCGTTGCCGAGAAAAATGAAGTTTGAAAAATGCAATTGTTCAGCAGATTTTATGAAAACTTCACCTCCACACATCCCTCGTTAGGACCTTTGATAAACAGTTAAGCGGTAGTCCAGACTGTATAATGTGTCGTTCCTTTCTTTTTGGTTTTTGGTTCCTTTGAAAAACAATGAAACCGCGATTCCTGTTACCCTCATGTTTTAAGGCCTTAAATCGCATAAATTAAGGGCTAAACCCTGAAGTCGAAACATCACTGAGAAAGCGTTAATGGAAACATCAGTTTGACAGACCTCTAGTGTGGGTTTTTGTCAAAATTGCATCAAAACCACGCAGAAAATCATTTTTCATCATAGCAGTTTGCTTTCAGACGTAATTCAGAATCATCAAGGACTACAGTAATGAAAAGCTGACTTCAAAATGTTCATGTTCATTTATTCCAATTAGGTCGTGTATTAAACACAGTTTAAAAACTAGCACCCTATCACAAATTTTTTAGCACATTCTAAACATATTTTTTGTAGAACAATCAGTCAAACTATGAAATATATACAGCAATATGCAATTTTCGTTTCAGGGTTTAAGGGCAAAAATCACAGGTTTTTTTCTTGTAGTCCTTGGTTCTGTTAAGTAGTATTAAGAGAGGGCTGTCATCAATTATTTGTTCGACGTTTGCGGGCATATTCAGGATGGCGTATCGTTTTTGCATGAGGTTCGCAAAGTTGCAAGGCAAGTTTGTTAACATATTGAAAGCGTGTGGAGGTGAGGGGTTTTCCGAAGCAGAGATACAAAAGATGTGAGTTTACACTACAGACACCTAAGATAGCACAGAAGATTGTCATCGGCCATCTAGGAGTTTTCTGGCTAGATGAGAACTTTACTACCAAAAAATTGCATTTGGGAAACATTGGTCCCTCAGACCGGTGTGAAACACCGTCCTGGAAATATCGGTCTGGTTTTGATGATACTACCCATCCCAACCTCACAAAGTCAGATAGCGGTCCCACGGACCGATATGTCGACTTGAGTGTTAAGGTAGCTTACATTCCCCGTGCTCCCTCTCAAAAAGGTCCATTTCTAACTCAATTTTGGATTTACAGTACGAAGACGACGATGAAGAGTTGATTCAAGATGGCGTCGAAGCTATCGAAGACCCACCGACCCCACTGATAGCCGATCTGATAGATCCATCTCCTGGACCTCTTGACAACACCTCAGAACTGACCAGTTTTCTGACTCAACCGCCAGAGCAGGTGCCTCCTCCAGAACCAAATGTACTTCCTATTGAATCTCTCATTGGCGACCTTCTTCCACTTCAGATCAACAGCGAGCCGGCCGTCGGTACGCTCATAGGTCTTGACTAACATACCGTCCATGACCCGCTCTATAACTCCATGATTACCATTGTTGCTTAGTCATTTTTTTTGCACCCCAAACCAAATATCCACGATGCTTTAAATGCTACACTTGTACAAATTTACCATTTATGTACTAATACTAGGAATATCGCTTTGCATTATTTTTATTGCGTAATTCACCTTATTATAAATAATGTGATAAAATAATTTACTATCAGTTGCTCTAATGAGTTATTCATTGTCCCTATGGTCCTTCATGAAAGAACAGCCTACTAATTGAGGAGCTTTCTTTCAAACGGTCTTATATCCACTTAGAACTTTTTTTGGGGAAACTGAAAAAAAAAAAAACAATGTAATATATTGTTTTTGTTTTTTTCAGTTTCCCAAAAGAAGTTCTTATTGTGACAAGATGCAAGTTTCTCAAGGTTTCTCGATGCAAGTTTCTCAAGGTTCCCAAATTTTCCTTATAGTTTCTACAAAGCAATGTTGATAAGACCATAAATTTGCAAACATCTACCTCACTTTTTGGACCACTCTCAATTTGGATTTAAGCCCATCTGATGAAAAACCGTGGATATGAGCCATTTTGAATTAAAAAAACTGATTTTAGGACTCTTGAATAAAAACATCACATCCTGGCAATCGAAAGGCTAAGTTCGTAGTTGGGCAGAATGGGGCCACCCTAAGGGCAAGTTTTGGGGATTTTTAGGGAGAATTTGTAATTCCCAAAATGAAACAGTATGACAAGTGATAGGCACTTCATTTTGAAGGTTTTTTTACGCTGAACACGATGGTGAAATCAGGATGAGACTCAGATTCAGACTTGAGATGTTCTTCAAGGACATCAAGTCCTTCAATGGAGACATTTTACATGCAACCAGTTATTTCTTCGAAAACTCGCTCTTATACTGTGGATTTTTTCTTTTCCAATGAACGTGAAGTTGAAAGAACAGCAAATGTCCCCTACGAAAACGGTAGATACGAACAGTCATAAATGAAAACACAAGGGTTCACTGATAGTACCACAAAAAGTGTAAAAAATGGATATAAGCCCGTTTGAAAGGAAGCTCCTCAATTGTGTTAATGTTATGGATTTTGTTCAATTTAAAAACCAATCAAAATCACTTGAAGGTGTCTCAACCCCGCAAAATATCGGATTTTTGTGGAAGCAGGTTGAGTATTCAAGAGTCAACTAAAGTAAAAATACCGTAAGAAATCATCGGTGACTCTAGATTGAGAGGTAAGAATAAGTCAATCTGGGGTTAAGGGCAATAACATCACCTCTTCAAGAAAAAATGTCTGTTTATATTATAAAGAAAGAAATACAGTTTCAAATTTATCACTTTTTGAAAAATAAATAAATCTTCAAGTTATAGAACAAGATATATATCTGTGTTTACTTACGAATTCTGATACTAAACAGACAACAGCAAATGGTGCCCAACTGATTCTGTGACAGGTGATATCAGCATAGAAATGATAAAATTAAATAAATAATGCTCTCTGCATAATTCATCTAGTAATAAAAATATGTTTGGGCGTTGAATACTTGCTAAAAAAAAAAAAATACAATTCCATAGAATTTCGAAAGAAATGGTCAAATAATTCTATGAACTCTGACTTTTGGGCAATAGTTACTATTTGAGCGAGTTCGAAGGTGTATATTTACAATGAAGGTTTCAAAGATTTACGTAGGTTCAAGTAATAAAATCACAGCAGATTTGAACGATATTGAACGTCAAGTTACTTGGGCTTGGTGATTTTCGTTTTCCTTTTCTTGATGTGTTTCTTTACTTTAGACTTCCTTTTCTCTGCCTTGTCTTCTTTTACCGCTTTCTTTCGCATCTGAAAACACGAGGAAGGACAGTGTCAACCATACTCGGTAGGCAGTTTAAGATTAAAATGTGCAAAGTTGCTCAATATCAATATGCTCGATTTGGCTCAGGCTCAAAATACGGAAACGGTGACGTCTCGTACCTTCTTTTCTTCGAGCGTTTCTTCTTTATTTCTTGAGGAGTTGACGAATTTCGAACCGCCGTCTTCTTCTTCAGATTCGTCTTCGGTTGAACTCTCTTCGTTCCCTGACACACCTACACCGTCATCTTCTTCCTTGGGAAGTTCTGGTTTCGTCACGGGCTCCAGTCCTTCGCTGAGGCCAACAACCCTTTTGTACGTCAGATCATCCTTCAGAGCTCGCCCTGTTTTAACCAGATTTATGTCCCTTTCGAAGTCGACCACCTGCAATGATACATTACTATTTAACAGTGCGTACACCTGTGGAAGTGTGCATTCAGAGGCGTGTACTGTGGTTTTAAAATCGTTAGTAAATTCTCACTAGGAAGCAAGGGCGTACACAGGATCTAGGAACTCAGGACGTACCCAGGTAACTCAAGGCCAATCCGACCTAAAGTACAGTAGTCCCCGCTTATATCGGATCCGGTTATAACGATCACCCGCTTACATCGACCAAAATGCCGAGAACCGAACGGATCGACATTTTAACGTTGAAAATCCCTCAGTTATTTCGATCAGAAACCCCCTTACATCGATCAGTGTTACTGAACCTGGGCGTTTGTTAGTGTATGTTTCTGATTTCAGCAAGTCAATGAGTGAACATGAAAAGTAAACAAAATCTGTCTTTATCACAGTTGGCATTCGACTCAATCATCAGTCTAGTGTTGGTGCCCGAACAGTTCGTGTTTTTGATCAAAATGAGCTCGAGACGTGAAGGTTCAAGTGCAAGTAAAAAGCTGGGAAAACGATCACCTGCTTACATCGATCAAACCCTGCTGGTCCCAATGCGATCGATATAAACGGGGACTACTGTAGTTCCAAAAGCTGTCACCTCAAAATTTATATAAAAAATTCTCCCGCAATTCTGTCAATTTAAAATTTGAGAACGTAGAATTAATTATAATCCGAGTCTTAAATTTAAATTCATTTTTTCAAATTTACTCAATACTTTTTAAATTTTGTTTTTTGAAAACACTTGTTTGAGTGGTTGTGTTTAGTTGTAGATTTTGTTAACCGTGAATTTAGTAAATTATTTATTTAGTTAAACCCGGATTCATTTAATCCTGGATTTTATTCGGATTTGAAAAGATTGCATAAATCCGACCAATAAGTTGGAAGATATTCGATGAAAATGGTAGGTAAAAAGCCAATGGAGTTCATGAATGAAATTGACAGGACCGAACCAAAATCCGGTTAGTTTATGAGCTTTTGTTAGTTTGTGAGCTTTTAGTTCATTAAAAGAAAATGAACAGCAGATTGGAGGATTTGAGCAAGAGCGTAACGTTATCACAACTCCTAAGCAAATTTCACAGCAGAATCCAGATTGCACAGTAAAACGTTCCAACGTTTCATATTCTGCTATCAAAGAAAAAATGGAAAGCTGGCAGAAATGAACCTGCGTCAGACGCTGAGGTATGTAAGCGTTTTTGAAAACTGCCTCGTCGATTTCCTGCTCGTTCGTGAGATCCGGGGCGTCGCCTGCTCGCTCTGATACCCTGTCCAGATAGTCCTCGACGTCGCCTTCAGTGATCATCGGGTCAGTGATGAAATCGAACAGAGCTTTGACGGTCATCGTGGCCACGTCTCGTTTCCGGAAGAACTCTGAGGACAGCGTTTTAAAAGACCAAGATGGCTATCAGAAGTTGGTAAAATCATTGAAACATCGAGGAGGATACAGTCATATTTCTATGATTAGCAACCCAATTAAGGGGGTTGCTCAACAAATAATGTTAAAATATTACGAAAATGAAAAAAAAATGTAGTGTAGAGGCACCAGTTACAGACAGGGTACCCATTTACAGACAGTCTTGACTACGAATTTGAATAATAAGCGTTCTGGCGCTATGAACTACCCCCAGTTTTTCGCAGACTCAGGGAAGAGGCTTGCAGCAACAACCACGAAGACGAAGAAGAAGAAGAGGTTTTACAGTGGTTGCAGTAATTCTCTCCTTAATTTGACTTAATCACGCTGTTCAACTAATGCAACAGATCAAATCAACAATTTTAGACCTGAAGTTACCAGATTTGAGTTGGAATTCTGGAACATTTCTAATGATACGATCCAGATACAGTATAAAATTAGAATGAACTTGAAATTAATCAAACGATTATTATGGAAATTATTCATTGCATTAAACTCAACTGGGGTGTTTGGACGACTCATTTCTTCAAACCATTAGACTCCATACATTTCAAAAATCCTCTTCTTAGTCCTTGACTTCTACACAAAGAGTTCTACCTTGACTTCTACACAAAGAGACACTGGACTTAGTCCTTGACTTCTACACAAACTTCTCGGACTTTTCTAGGTTGACTGGTCAACCTGAGTAATCAACGTAAACCGTGAAAACGACAATACGGTTCCTAATGACTACTCTGCTACTGAGATTGTGTGGCGGAGATTTAGAGGAAGGAAGGTACTCATTTTCTCGGACAGCCAGGCTGCTCTAAAGGCCCTTGCAGCGAGCCAGATGTCAAGACTGGTAAAGGAGAGCTGGGAGACGCTGAACTGCCTGGGGGTAGAGAATAAAGTCACCCTAATGTGGGTACCAGGACAAACTGGGGTGAAAGGTAGTGAGCGAGAAGATGGCATGTCAAGGGAAGGGGCGTCTACAGCTTTTGTGGGGCTGGAGCCAGTCTTGGGTATAGCTAAATGGTCGGTAAAATCCTCCTTGGGAGAATGGGTGAGAGAAGGGCTAAGGAGGCATTGGGAAGATATCCTGACAAAGGTTCTGGAAGTTGACTGTGGCAGCACCTTGTAGGAGGACCTCAGAAGCACTGCTTAGGAGGAAGATGAGACTCCTGGTGGGGATGCTGACGGGGCATGCGCCTCATCTCCTTTTTGAGTGTCCAGCGCTTGAAGCTCGACGGTACAGAATCTTCAGGTCTCTAGTACCAGAATAGAATAACTTTATTTATGTATCTGTACAACATCGGGCTAGGTAGCCCGCTCTTCCTGTCATACAGAAGATTCCAGGTTTTACATCTAGATATTGTATCGGTATTACCAGAAGATATTGTATCGGCCAATAACCTGTTAGGGGGGATCATCAGTCTGGTGAACGGAGTGGACTGGACCCAGAGTCTATAGGTTGGTTGCGGGGCAACTCCACACTATAAGCCCAGGTATCAGTGCGGCGGGTGGGGATAGGTCACACCCTGAATCTAATCTAACATCCGGATTCGTCACAGCGGTGAAGAGGAAAATCAACAGCTTTATTTCGTTCTTTTGCCTCTTGCGACGTAAAATGTTTTGGATAAATTACCCAGACCAGAGGACTGCAAAGTGCGACTCTGGCACAAATATCCTATGGGCTTCGTCAGTGTACTCATAACTTACTGAATGTCTAAATAAATAATATTAAATAAAATATCCTCTAATGATTCAAAAAAGCGAGCAAAAGAGTCATCAAGGCTAAGCAACCATGGCTTTCAGGAGGAATATAGTTGGGATAAATAAATAATCAGAAGTGTGACAAGAAGACAAAATGGACACGTTTAGGTTGCTTTTTGGGTGCTACGGGATAAGTCACATTCTGAGTCCCTGTTTATAATCTTAAAAATGTCCACTCACATTGAAAATCAACCGTTGTACTCGATGAGACTTTCCGGCCTCCCATATTGTTACACCAAAATTAACAGATCAATAGTACATGTACGTACCGGTTATGTTAGTGCAGTCTTTTCGCAAAAATTCGAAAGAGTGAGGATGATCATGTTCTACAGATTGTGAGACGTCTATAATGTAGATTTGGCCACCGAAATATCTGCAAATAAATAAGCACATTTATATAATACGCTGCCTTGTACTCAAGAATAATTTGCTCTTCTTTTCCCTCAGTATTTTCCTTGTTATGTTTACCACTGAAGAAACTCAGGTTTCTTTAACGGAGGCACCCGGCATCGGAGGCTTATGTGCCAAGGAATGTCTCAATTTGTAAATTAGGGTTCCTGCTTGCCACCTATACTGCCGTGTGAAGGAAGAACGACTCAACTCAAAAATGGTCGAAAATGGGGTTTTTACGTATCCCCAATAATTTCCCCCCCACCTTTCCGATGGACGAGTCAAAAATTCGAAATTCACCCCGGAAGGGGTTGAAATTGTTAGGGGTGTAATTTGAAAATTGCCTAATTTTGAGCAAAAACGTCTCAACTCCATGTTTTTTTTAGGAAAAACACCTCAACTCCTCGATTGAAACACCCTAACTAGCTAGATTTGCTATTTATTTGTTGAGAAAAAAAGACTCAACTCGCTGAAAACGCCGTTGAGTTGTTTTTCCTCCACATTGTTGGCTTGGAGATCGGGTTGAGACGTTTCGTATGGTTTTCGTGAGTTGTTTCTCCTCCAAATGTGTGCGCAGCTGGCCGGATTTGATTTGTTTCTCATGACTCAATCAGGTGTAATTCGGACGTCGTGAATTGAGAATATAATTTTTTAATGATGACACAAGGGTTTAATATTTACCAATCTAGGGTCATGGGTCATTTATCGGCCCATTATTTTTGGCTTATAGGGAATTTAATTTATAAAAAAAAACGGAAAATCCAATTTATATTTACCTCATTTTTACCCCCTCTTCTCAAGGGGTTAAGGGATCGGATTGCCCAGATGTTGGGACAAACTAGACCCCCGAAGGAGTCTTTTGCGAAATTTCAGATTTTTTGGATCAATTTAAAGGCATAAAGTGGTTCGCACGGAGGACGGCGAACGGACATTGAATCTACGCATCTTAAAACGTGAAGTGACGAAGTTTGAGGGGGGTTACAAACATTTTTTCCCATACGATCACATAGGCTTATTATTAGAAATAAGAAACAAAAATTGGGTCAGGGTTCCAACCCCCCTCTTATGGAAGAACTCGATAGTATTAAATGAAGTGTAGGTACAGCAGCAAAAAGGTAAACTAACGAAAATGTCGAGTCATTTTTCATCAAAATCTTACCGAGAAAACAGCAATTTAATGTGGAGGTAAAACGACTCAAGGGGGATTGAGTTGTTTTTACTTCACAAACAATTAACGAAACAGCCAGGGATAATCGATATTTGACTCAAATGCCATGAATCGATTGAAGGTACGTTTGTAAAGAGGAATGATTGTACCAGTCGATTGAGTTGAACATCACACGAGGTCTGAAAAAAATGGGGTCACGGGAGTGATCTGGAGTGAATTTATGGCGAGTTTTCTCAGAAAAACTTCTAAGCTGATTTCTGGGATTTCGAAAATTTTGAGTTGAGTTGTTCTTCCTTCACACGGCAGTATACAAGTAACAGGAATGTTAAAAATCGCATACATTTGAAAAAATAACTAATAGAACTTGGTTTTAACGGGACTCGAGCATACAATTTTCAACGCAAGGGCAATTAAAAATGTCATTTGTTGTTTTCAACTAGACCGTGTATGAATCTTGACCATTCATCATTTAGTAACTCCATAACTTTGGAGATTTTTTGAAAACAATAACCATCCAAACCCAGAATTTGTTAAACAAATATGATGAGAAGCTGAAATGCTGAATTTTTGTTCATTGTCAATACAGAAGGATTTTGGTTGTTTTTAGTACTCATATGTGTCAACTAATAAAATATAACCAACTTACAACAGATTGAATTCACTAAGATCGGCGTGGACCAGCTTGCATTTGTTATACATAGTCCACATCATCGTCACGCAGTCCCTGTACAATTTGCAGGCTTTCGACGTGGACAGCTCGACGTCCTGAGACGAGGTATAAGGTACATTTATTAAACACACAGAGGCATCATAATGACAATAACATTTTGAAAACAACGAACAAGGTTACGAATTCTCAGTTACAAAAATGTTGATGTAGTGGTTTCTGATTTTAAGAAAAGGGTTTTCCTCTCATAGCCTGGGTTTGAATCCAGATAATGCTGACCATTTTCCCCAAAAACCGCATTTAAATCGGTTCAGTAATGATGGAACAAGGGATGCAACATCGGACCCAAATAATCGATTATAACATCAAATGATTAACCGCAAGCTAATCATCGATGTAACAAATTAATCGGCATTGAATAATCGATTTTCGATTAATTGAACGCAAATAATAGATTTTTAAGTACTTATTTCAAACTCTTTCTCAGTATCTAAAAATCCGATAGTTTTCTTCGTCTGTAGGTGACGCCCTATTGTTAAAGTTTAAGGCTAATGAAGATTAGGGAATGCCAAAACGAATAAAACTGCTTCAAATAGTTTTGGCATGGATATGTCTTAAGGAATCGATTTGTTTCATTGTCATTTCTGACGTCGTGATACACGGATCGCATCGGACCTCCCCTCTATATGTCTTAAGGCTGGGGGTCATTCCGAAATTGGTGTGCTTTAAAAAATGTGACGTTTTTTGGCGCAATTCCCTTGGTGGTAGAGACTTGAAATTTAGGACTTGCACTTTAAGCAGCATACGGCGAGGATCAGGTGAGTCGCTCCTAAAGCTAATTTTTATGCTATTCACACAATCAAAGCTGTAATTTGGTACTTTTCGTCCTTAAGACTTAACCTTAAGCAGATAGGCCCAGGATCAGCTGAGGGGCTCCTAAAGCTAACAGACATACTATCTATGATCGGATGTTTTCCCAGTAAGGAAGAAATTTTATTATAAATTGAAGGTACAAACCGATGAAAGTGTCAAGTATGAAAATAGAAAACAAATGACAAATACATGCTTATGCTCTTTCAAAATCCTGATGTATTAAAACACCGATTAATCAGTAATAATAATCATCGGTAGTTATAAATCGATTAATCGGGTCAAATAATATTCGATTAATCGATTTGCATCCCTAGATGGAACCCACAGAGAACTACCTCATCTTTACAACGGATACCGTTGAAATGAACTCACTTTGAGTTTGGGCGCAGGACGGTCCGCACCGATGTAATCCATGACGAGAACGTGAGACCTCAGTAACAGAGGCGCTGGGACAGGAAGACCAGCCGCTTTCATTCGAGTCAAGTTTCTCATTTCTTTTTCAGCCCAAAGTCTGACCATTTTCCGAGGGTTGTGTTTGCAGTAACCGTGACGAAATCTACAAGAAAACAAATTCTTTACTGTGTGATTCACGGCACAAACGGATTCCCAAGACCCCTCTACTGAGTACATAATACTCGTACAACAAGGTTTAATAAGTAACAGGTCATCAACTGACGAGTTTTGCGTACTGGCACAATTTTCAAAACAACCGCAGAGTTTTAGTAACGACTGCAGATTTCATAAAAACTAAACAATACCAACGACAATCGAGATAATATGAGCCCTAAATGCTTTACTACAAATTTCGAAACTGGATGCCAGAATCAACCAAAAACGACTCAAGAAATCGGAAAAAGAGGAATTTGAATCGAATTTAGGGGTTCATTTAAGATTAAATCGACCGAAAAAGACTCGAAAACGTCGAATAAATGTTAATAACATTTAATAATATAATCGATTCTAATTAAGGGGCCGCGGGAAGAAAATTGAGTTAGACTTTCCGAATTTCGACTAGAAAACGTCTCAAACACTCGAAAAAAGTCCCATTTGAATCGAATTGAGTGGTTCATTTAGGATGAAATCAAAGGAAATATAAACGACTCGAAGACGTCTCAAAAGGTTGACTTTGAATCGAATTAACCCCTCAATTTAGGATGAAATCGACGAGAATGTCGAAAAATTGATATAGGTAGGTATGTACTTAATCGATTCTGATAAAGGAAGAAAATCGAGTTAGATTGACTGACAAGTTATATTGGAAATTCAACTCGAAAAAGTCTCAAAAACTTGGAAAAGTCCCATTAGAATCGAATTGAGTGGTTCATTTAGGATGAAATCAAGCAAAAACTCGAAAAAGGAGTCATTTGAATCGCAATGAGGGGTTCATTCAAGATGAAATTGACCAAATAAAGACATTTAGACATATGATCCTATGCATACACTTTTTTTTGTTGTAAGATGTGATTTGAGGCCTATTTATACTTTCTTAAAGCACTTACCTGAATTCACCAGTTACATATCGATCTCTATCCTTGAACACAAGAATACTAGTCTTGTACACTTTTATAGCGAGATTTTGTGGGGGTTTGTCAGAGGTCGCGTGGTACACATTTGCTTCCTTGCCTTGAACAAAACATTGATAAAATAATTAATAGGTACCAAACAAAAAAACAGTACGAGGTACACAATGTCATGCAATACTCCTGATTCACAGACGTTTGTGAAGGCTTGGTAAGAGGAGACGAGCCCCTTTCATTACACGGTTGAATGAGAGACGAACAAGTTTGTGAAGATTTATTGTGCCGACCACTTACCAGTAGAAATGCACCCATTAATAGACGATATGAATCCACGGTTCAGCAATTTGAACAGAATCATGCGAGTTCTAGGGTCCATAACTTGCTCAGCTGTTGCACGATCGTGTTTATCCTTGATGCGAATTCTGTTATAACAACAATAATACTAGTAATAACAACAATAATACAAAAATAATAGAGTATAATATACTCTATTTTAAAGATATTATCTTTAAAAAACATGAAATATGGGGCCAGAATAATTCAGTGACTTGAATAAATTGAACTCTACTGGCCAGAATCGATCTTCCAACTCCATAGAATATGCCGAATAAAGCCTACTAAGAAAATACGATATTTGATGCTTGGATAACAGTTGAAAATCCTCAGTCATGCAGCATGCCTATAAGGGCGAAATTTCGAAGAAATACCTAACTGGTTTTATGTAACACCAGTTATTTAACTGGTTCTATGATAAATTTTGTCTCCGTTTTTTGCAACACCCGAGTTTATAGATTTTTCGTCGCTAAACACGATGGTGAAGTCAGAATTGCGATACCTTATTCCGTTATCATATTAGAGCAGATGAGCTGTGAAGAACCTCTCAAGTAACAACCACGTTTCTTTATCTTCTAAGGTTAAAAAAATCGTGTACCCTCCAAATTTCTTCGCTATGGAAGTTGTGGATGTTTTTGCAAATTTGAACTTCTAGAACGGATTGCGGTATGAAATGTTTTCGAAAATTCGAGTTTTGACAATTTTGGACAGAGAACAGCTGTTAAAACGCTTCAAAAATTCGGTAAAACAGGAGTAATTGTGAAGCAAAGAAGTACAAACCTATGAGCATCAGCTTTCTTATTGGCCTCTATCAATTCATTGGCCGCTTTATTAGGCAGTCGTGGTCCTTCGTATTTTTCGACATTGATCTTGTTCAAATACTTCTTGAAGAGTTTCTCCGGCGGTTGGTAGCTCGTGAGTTTGTCGGAGGACGTCTGCGAATTCCACTGGCCAATGGAAGGACGAATGGGGTGGGCGTTTTTCCCATGACCGAATTCTGGTAGACACAGATAGATAATGTTATTTATAAACTCTGCATATTATGCTTCCACAACGAAATATTTTGAGTAATGAGAAGAAATGTGTGTTCGAGTGCGATATTACTGAGTGATGGGGAGTTGGTAACTGGCTTAGTATCGTCAATGTCTCGTATGAAAGTTTCAGGGACGAAAAACTCCTAATCGGGCTAGAAAAGAGTTTTTTTTTAGTTCTTTTAAGCTTTAATAGGATTTAAGAAAAACATGTAGGGCAAAAGTATAGTATAACGTGCTCAGCCCCGATTTTTTAAAAAATATTTTAGTATGTTACTATTACGACCTCAAGTTGTAATGAATGGTTTGCTGAGTTGCCGCTGAGTTACTTTCACAGATGCTATCTCCAGAGTGGTCGAACCAAAAACACGAGAAGCTAGGTAAACTCAGCAAACCATAACAAAGTGAAGCAGAACTACGTAAATTAATGCCCACAAAGACTACCTCATCTTAATAATCAAAGTCTGAATCCTCACTAGAGGATGGGGAGATAAGTCCGCCCTTAGATCATGACCAAGGTCTAAGGTTGGATTTCATAGTCATAATTTGAGTCTGAGTGTGCCCTTCACTTGGATCGATAAGGGGAATCACACACTCAAGTGATTCACAGTCGTGATTTGAGGGCGCCCTGAGTGAGCTTTCTAAGGGCCCACTCAACAGGTTTCATGAACAAAATATTGCGTTGAGTTGAGGGTCGCCTATCAGCTTAATAGTGCAAAATGCTGAGGGATGTCGGGACGTCACTTAAGTGCTTATAACAATAATAACACCGAACAACGCGAGTCGTCGTGCTGTTATCAGGATGTAATCGAGAAATTTCAATGATCAGATGAAGGTGGAAGCACTCAAGTGACCTCCCGACATCCGTCAGGATGAAACCTGTTGAAAGTGTAGGGCGCTTTCAAGTGTGCACTCAAATCACGACTGTGAATCACTTGAGTGTGTGATTCCCCTTATCGATTAACTTAAGGGCGCACTCAGACTATGAACTCCGCCCTTAGACCGTCTCCATGAATTTCGCCCTACATTATATTACGGGTAGTAGCATAATAGTCCTGGAGCCGAGGCCGAAAATGGGTGTTCATTTTAGGAGAAGGTTTGATATAAAATTATGAAAATCTAGTCAATTCTGAGTAAGAAAATCCAAGTCTGCCATTTCAAAGCGGTTGCTTTCAAAAATGGCAGCTATTTAAAAAGTGACGAAAACGCACAAACATGACCTGTCTTTAGGATGGATGGAACTTTTATAGATGATAGATTATGTCCAAACATAGATGTTTTCACCAGTCTGCCACTTTCAACCGGTTGAAAATGCGTGGCAGACTCAATTTCAAAAATTGCATTTTTCGGGTGTAAAATTTACAGTATTTGGGACGCCTCAAATTTTCACACATGATTATATATGCCCAAATAAGGAGTTTGAGACTTGTCTGCCAATCTAAAGCAGTTGAAAAGTAATGGCAGACTTGAATTGAAATATTGCCAAATTTGGTGATAAATTTCATCAGTTTTAGGAAGATTCAAATTTCAATACGTTAAAGTACCTGTGGTATGAGAGCAATAGACCATGGTCTGCCTTGCCTAGCCAGTTGCTTTCTACCGACAGACTGAAATGCAAAAATTGCCAAATTACTGATCAAAATTTTGTGATTTTAGGATGCTTCAAATTTCGGCTCAACATTGTTCTCCTGCAATAAGACTGAAAAAGAGTAGTCTGCCTTCAGTAACCCGTTTTTTAAGTTAGGCAGACTGAAATTGAAAAATTGCAATTTTCAAGGTCAAAATGAATGTATTTTGGGAAAGTTGTAATTTTGGCATGTGATACTAGCATGTTAGTGTAAACTTTTTGACGCAGTCTGCCATCAATATTCCGCTGCCTTCTGGCGGCAGACTGAACTCAAACGTGGGAAAACAGAAATAATTTCAATTATTGACCATTTTTATGGTAAAAATGCATCTTCTTTAGGACGATTCAAATTTTGGCACATGATACTACATTGTAAGAAGAAACTTTGTGACATGGTCTGCCATCAATATCCAACTGATTTTTTCGGCAGACCAACAATATTAGGTATCTTACTTACATAATATGTTACAATTTGCCATCCCTCAACACCTTTATTAGCTGCAAGTAATTTTTTCTACATCTATTTTCCTTCATGTCCGACTGTAGAAAATATCTTTAATTTATAAATGAAACAAGGGAGAAGCAGAAAACAGAATGGGAAAACACTAAACTTCGCGTCGAAAACGGCCGTTAGGTGGGTCCCGGGTAGCCGCCCAGAATAAAACTGCCTTTTTTTCATCTTCCAGGTAAACTACAGTCTAGAAATTTTAACCGTCAGTCGGGGATAGACCACATTGCAATATTCACTCGGTTTCTCATCTGTAAAATTGTTTAAATAATACCTTTTTGTAATAATACAAATTAAATTTTGATGCTGAGCTATTGACTTGAAATTTTAAAAATACTTAGGTCAGAACTGGATCACAATGCAATATTCACTCGGTTTTTTGTCTGTAAAATTGTTTAAATAATACCTATTTGTTTAAACAAATGAAATTTTGATGATGAGCTACATACTTGAAATTTTAAATATAGGTCAGAAATGGATGACATTTCAATATTCACTCGGTTTTTTTCTCATTGCAAACCTGTTCATTGTGTACCCAAGATCCTTTCCTAAAAGACCTGGCAGCGGGAAATATTATTCAACATGGTTTGAAAAGGGAAAAACAAGTTTTGTAAAAAATCCCAATGCTCTAGGTAGTAGTCGATACCAGTGACCAACATTTTCTTCAGTAGTCGACATGGTTTTGCACTAGTAGTCGACCTACATGTGTTAGAAGTCGACAGTATCACTTGAGTCAGTAGTCGACAAATTTCGTCATTCCATCGTTTTCGAATTTTACGACATCTAAATAAAACACATTCAACTGTGAATCGGAACTTGAAAATAGATTAATAAGATGTACCTAATGAAGTTATCAGACTTTTTATTTGCAAACAGCTCATTATCAGTCTCAAATTTCAATAAGTACTTAAGTAAAAAGGTATAAAAACTATAGTCGAAAACTCATTGTCAGAAAATTGACATTACAGTTGGGCTTAGGTACCTATTTACACATTTTTTTGACATTTTCATGTCTTTGCTTTGGCACATAAACTGAAACGGGAAAAATTTGTTCCCTTGATTCACCCTTTCCCTCAGATCACGTCAGAACACAAGCGACCGGCGGGAAATTACGTCAGATCCTATGACGCACGAGCGTATGACGTAAGACGGCTGGCAGGATAACTAGTGCGTCAGAGCCAATGACGCACAAGCGTATGACGTAAGACGGCTGGCAGGTGGCCAACAAGTACGTCAGAGCCTATGACGCACGAGCGTATGACGTAAGACGGCTGGCAGGAGACCAACAAGTGCGTCATAGCCTATGACGCACGAGCGTATGACGTAAGACGGCTAGCAGGAGGCCAACAAGTACGTCAGAGCCTATGACGCACGAACGTATGACGTAAGACGGCTGGCAGGATAACTAGTGCGTCAGAGCCAATGACGCACAAGCGTATGACGTAAGACGGGTGGCAGGTGGCCAACAAGTACGTCAGAGCCTATGACGCACGAGCGTATGACGTAAGACGGCTGGCAGGAGACCAACAAGTGCGTCATAGCCTATGACGCACGAGCGTATGACGGCTGGCAGGAGCCAACTAGTGCGTCATACGACGAGACCTCTTATGTCTCTGCGCCCCCTGTCACACCCACACCGCGTACCTCGTACTTCATTTTGGTTTATTATCTTCGATAATGAACCATTGGAATCGCCCAAAGAAAAAAAAATTTTAACCCCCCCTCAAAATTTGTTGGTTTACGTTTCAAGATCGAATAAAAAAAAATCCGTCCGTCCGCCGTACGCCGTCCGCGGCACTTTGCCCAGTTAGCGTTGAGTTAAAATTACGACATTTTTTTTATGGGTTTCGACCAACCCCACAATGGTCCTCGAAACTTTTCATAACCCTAGGTCAAGGGGAAGGGGTTCAAAACGAATTTTGAAAATTTGAAAATCTCATATCTCGAAAAATTCATATAGAACGGTATGTTTTTTATTTCTTTTTCTTTACATGGGCTTTCCACCTCAGCTTGCAGTCGAGAGTCATGCCAATGTATTTCGCCTCGTCCGCTTAAGGTACTGTTTGTGAGTTAATATTAACTTATTAAATTTTAATGGGATTACGTATGTCTTCAGATTCGTGAAGTTTATATGGATAGGTTTCGTTTCGTTCAACTTCTTCCTAATCGCTTCGTCCATTTTAGGACGTAATGCGAGATTGCAATTCTGACTTCGCCGTCGTGTTCAGCGGTGAAATGTCCAAATGTCGGATGCAATGTGGCGATAAATAAATAATCAAAATTGTTGGAAAAGTAAACAAAATAATGTTATTTCTGGATTCGGTTGATGTTACCAATGTACAATGGAAAATAACTAAACTTGCCTAAATCTATGGCCATAGAAAAAAAAACTCCCTTCTGTCTATACCAGACTGTGTTGCAAATCGGCACCATACCATATTCTCACCGTACTCATACCATACCATACGAATTTCTTTCCTATCATACCATACTGTACTATACCAAATCATACATACAATAATATACCATACCATACTCATACCATGTCATACAAACCGAGTGAATATTGAAATGTCATCCATTTCTGACCTATATTTAAAATTTCAAGTATCTAGCTCATCATCAAAATTTCATTTGTTTAAACAAATAGGTATTATTTAAACAATTTTACAGACAAAAAACCGAGTGAATATTGCATTGTGATCCAGTTCTGACTATTTTTAAAATTTCAAGTCAATAGCTCAGCATCAAAATTTAATTTGTATTATTACAAAAAGGTATTATTTAAACAATTTTACAGATGAGAAACCGAGTGAATATTGCAATGTGGTCTATCCCCGACTGACGGTTAAAATTTCTAGACTGTAGTTTACCTGGAAGATGAAAAAAAGGCAGTTTTATTCTGGGCGGCTACCCGGG